>MU789690.1:60549-131125 GCA_026770625.1 Nicotiana glauca
TTGATCACTTTGCATAGATTTGGTTGAGTTAGTGTGTGGTTCAACTTGTTGATTTGATTCAAAGTTTTCTGAATACTTCCTCTACTGTGGGCTTGTTCCTGTGGGTTATTGAACTATTTTCTGAGTTGGGCTAAGCGTCAGAAACTGCTACTGCTGCGTTATTGTCACTGACTGACCCTTCTCCTTCCTTGTTCTTCAATTTTCAGGTACACATATGTACACCTTTGGCTGCTGAAATGAAATGAAATAATACTCTGGATTTGTGTTCACCTGAGTAGTTCAAATCATAGCTAGTTGAATGTTATATAATTATTCAGCTTTATTCAGCTTTGATATGTTTGATTTGTATTAAGCTACTGCCTGTTAATTAGGATTGTTTTGAATTGGATGGAACTATCACCTGTACTGGACTGTATAATTGGACTTAGATTGATTTCGCCTGTTCGACTATCGTTTGGTAATTGAAGGTTAATTGGACTGTTAAACTCTACAGTAGCAGTAGTTGTAGTTAATTCAGTTCGTGTGTTAATATAAACTGCTTCGAACTGATTGGGCTGGAAATTAGTCGTTGGTTTTATTCAGTTTAATTCTGCTCCTGTATAGTTTGACTATTGAAGTTTGAATGATTAACTAAATCAGGAGGTAATTTCAAATTCTGAAGTCTTCATGCATGTTTACAGTTTATTCGTTTTAAAAAAAATGAGTCAAAAAATAACCAGCCCATAAGTCTCGTTCTTGATGATGGCTGCTCTTTTCTAAATCCTTAAGTAGTTGGAACGTAGAAGTAGCAATGTTGGATAAAGTTAAGTCCAAATAAAAGGTCAGTAGGTTGGGTGTTAAAAATCATTTTACTTTTCAATTTGTTTGTCATCTCATTAGTATCTAAGAACACCGATGATTGTGTACTGTGATCTCTACTACAATTGCTAAACACTCATATCCCTTTGTATTGATTTCAGTAGGCTTTTGGCTCAATTCATTTGGCATCAGCAGCCTTCCTAGCAGCTTTGGGCCTTATTATTTGGACAAACGGCCCAAGGTCCCAGTCTAATTGACTATCCGTTTGGGCCTGGGCCAAGATTAATTCTTCTATGCAGGATGTGCGCTTTAAGTTAAGTAGCGGGTTAAAATTAAAAGGTCCTTCCTTTTGTTTGGGTCCGGACTTGAACTTGAAGCCCGGACTTTATTGTTAATTAATTAAGATCCTTTCTTTTCTTTTAGAGACAAAAAAAAATAGAAAATATAGTTGCTCTTAGGCTTACCCTTTAGAATAAAATGAGACGAGCCTCGCCCAATAAAATACAAAATTGCGGGGCCCTCAATAAAGGTTTAAAAATATTTAGAAAATTGGGAAGGGTCGTTTAGAGAATTTCACGACCCTTCCAAAAAATAATAATGCGTTGGACTCTTTTGGACGCGATTCTAATAAAATTAGCTTCTTAAACTCGGGTGTGCATTTCATGCGACCCAAATCAAACCCCAAAACGTTGGATAAAGTGTGCTTAGGATTGCGTTCATTACATGTGGCGCAATCCGAAAGCACGTTTTAAACGACGTTCACTTTCTCTTAAATAAATACACAGTGAATAAAAGCGGTTAAAAATTAAATTTGGCACATAGGTTCTTCATGTGATAAAATCAGATAATAAGCTAGATGCAACAGTTGAGCGACCGTTCTAGAACCACGGAACCCGGGAATGCCTAACACCTTCTCCCGGGTTAACAGAATTCCTTATCCGGATTTCTGGTTCGCGGATTGTTAACAGGGTCACATTTTTCCTCGGTTCAGGATTCAACCGGTGACTTGGGACACCACTAATCTCCCAAGTGGCTACTCTGAATAATTAATAACTAAATCCCGTTCCGATTGTCCTTTAATTGGAAAAACTCCTTTACGCCCTTCCGAGGGGTGTATAGTAAAAAGGAGGTGTGACAGCTCTGGCGACTCTGCTGGGGAAAAGAACCTAGAATGTTTTGTTCAGGGTTCAGAATTTGAGCTTGGAATAATTGTTGTCTTGGGATTTGTTTGATTTTGCTACATGATATGTGCCTAATGTGCTAATTGATTGCCTTTTACTGCTTTGATATTATGTGAACTGTATATAAACTGTGCCGAAACCCATCTCCTCTCTGAGTCTTCTGAATCATGAAGAACGGTGTACTTCGTACGACTTCTTTTCTGTATAGTGTCAAATCCCAGTTTAGAACGAGGTTTGGATAAGTTGCAAAGCCGGCGAAGCTTTTGTATTCCCGGATTGCTGCCTCCCCCTCGGCTCGAGCTGTCCGCTCGGGTAAGCCAGGTCTAGAACAAACACCCAGGTTTTGAACATAGAATAACTCAGCCTCATGCCGGATCCCTAGTAGGAACGCTTATTTGCATCATGTGCATTTTGACTTAGGGGACTCAACACAGGGGTTGGGTCCGTCTAGGGCTAGCAACCTGAAATGAAAAGACCATCCTGATGCATCCTACTTATTTTCTGTGCATTTATTTGCTCAGGCTTGCATGTTGACCGGCTTCTGAATCTCGGGAATATTAGAAATTTAAACAAAAAGAGAAAAAGAGAAAAATAGCAGTTGGAGAGTTAATTGATTGTTTTGGAAAAACCAATACCCAAATACTGTCGAAACTCTGCCGAAATTTTGAGAAAAATGTTTTGTTTTTAAATAGTTGTTTTATTCAAAAAAAAAAAAGTCTATCATTTTTAGTTTGTCTTGTCTACAAAAATGGAAAATGAAAAATAGTTTGTTTTGTCATGGGAAAAGAAAAAGAGTCTTGATTTTTGTTTTTCTTGTTTCAAAATAGTTTATTTGCCAACGGAAGCGAAAATAGGTTATTTTATTGTTTGTTGAAAATGAAAAAAGAATCTTGTTTTTAAAAGTAGTTTTTTTTATTTATTTATTTTGCTTGAAATGCTAAAAATGAAAAAAAGAGTCTTGTTTTAAAATAGTTTGTTTAATTTGCCCGAACTACGCCGGTTTGATTCTCACAGGGTGTGGGATACGTAGGCAACCCTCATCGGGTCCAACCTTTCCTTTGCAAAAATAGCCAAAAAATTCCAAAATCTTTATTTTTGTCATAAATAAGTCGGGTGATGCCGTTTTGATAGAAATAGCCGAATGTTTCGGAAAGGGACGCCGGAAGGCTGATTTTGCACAAACGGCCACTTGTGGTCATTTTTAAAAAATTTTGATCGGTTAATCCACACAGCCTTAAAATCTTCGTTTCCGAAGTGCTGAAAGGCCGCGTCGGATAAATCGGGTCTCGCATTTTAACATAGTAGCTTTGTTTTGAATCAAATAAAAAATTTTACTCCTTTTAATCGCCTTAATAAATGTACAGGATGAGCACAAACGAAAACAAACCCTTCGCCATCTTCAGTGAGGTCCCCCTTCAACTCCACATGTGGTGGAACGATTTGGGAGACAACAGCAAAGAAATAATGGCCAGAATTTTGGGGGGTCTCATCAGCCTATTAAATGTCAGGGCAAAGTCAGATGTCGTCGAGGCTTTAGTGCCATTCTGGGATCCAACCCATAATGTATTCCGCTTTGCAGACTTTAAGCTTACGCCTACACTAGAGGAGATTGCGGGTTATGCAGGTTTGAATGGGAAATTAAGGGGACAATATTTTCTTTCACCTAGGCCGGTGTCTCCACATGGGTTTTTGGATTTGCTAAACATTAGTCGAAAGGTGCAAAATGATGATTTGTCGAAAGGTTGTTGTGCTCTTCAGTTCTTATATCAACGGTATGGTACTCCTCGGGGCTTTGAAGAACCGAATCTCGGACTAACTCATGCTGGAGACAGAGATAAGTGGGAAGCACGACGCACATTGGCATTCATAATGGCATTTTTGGGAATTGTGATCTGTCCGCAGGAGCACAAGAAAATTGAGATAGGTCTTGTGGGTATGGCTGACGTCGCAATCAAGAGGACCAACAACACTATAGTTCCACTAGTTTTGTCAGAAATATACAGAGCACTGACTACGAGTAAGGAGCAAGGAGGTTTTTTCCAGGGCTGCAATTTATTACTCCAACTGTGGATGCAAGAGCATCTCTATCACCGAGCGGTATATATGACTCATGGTCTGACTGGTTTAAAATACATTGAAAATTTGGAAAAGCGGGTAACAGGTGTTGCGTTCCTCGAGGGTACTGAAGAATGGTTTGCGCGACTGAGATCACTGACGGCGGATCAAATTGAGTGGGCATTCGGGTGGTTACCTGTTACCGAGATGATACATATGGCAGCGGGAGAATGTTATATTCTGTTAATGGGTGTTCGGAGCATCCAACCATATGCTCCCCATCGAGTACTACGTCAGTTGGGAAGGTTCCAAGTCATCCCTAAAGATGAAGACTTGAGCAAGTACATCATCGAGCTAAATCCAGGAGTCACTTTCCCGAAAGACAAAATTCACAAATTGTGGAACGAATATAGGTACCTTGAGTCCAGAACTATAGTGCGAAATTTAGCTAGAGGAGAGGTGGACCCAAAATATTGTGTATGGTTTGGGAAGAGGTTCCCGACTCACGAAAGGCTCGCCAAAAGAGCCCATGTCCAACAGTTCACCCATGATTCACAAGAACAATGGGGCTGGTTAGCGAAAGAAGAGAGTTATCGGGCAGAAATAGGCAAACTAAAGCAACAAATTGAGAGCCTACAATTCGAGAACAATGTGCAAGTTGCCGCCGATCAAGGAGAAAAGAATAGGCTAGCCCAGGAGAATGAGGCGCTCAGGGCCCAAATCCAACAATTGAGGAGAGCTGCTAATAACTAACCAATGAGTCAATCAGACGAGCGGTTGATAAAGGGGCTAAGAAATGAAATTAAGGAGCGCCAGGTTGAACTGAAAAAATCTGAGAATGTCATAGCAGAACTCAAAGCACAATGGGCTACAAAAATAGAAGAGCATCGTCAGTATTTGAACCAATTGAAACGGGATCACAAGAAAATTGTGGCCGGCTTAAAAAGAAAGGTAGTGGCCCTCGAGGGAAAAGTGGTTTAGCAGGCTAAAGACTTTGAAGTAGAAAGTGGGCATTGCTACGACTTATTGTCCCAAATGGAGGTAGAAGTGCAGCAGTTGTAGAATCAGCATCTGCAAGATTCTCAGGCCCTAAAGACATGCAATAATCAGATAAGACGCCTACTCATAGAAAAGAAGCGAGCCAAAGACAGGATCAGAGCCATTGCTCACGCCATTTTGAGAAGATGCCGGGCATGTGAAGATATGACTTATACCACCTTATTCCCAGCCGTAGTGATCTTTGTTAAACGAACTATGAATGAATTAGAGCAGCTTGAACATGATTTGGAACCCAGGTCCGCGTCGAGGCCGAATGACGCCCCGCGGACACCTAAGTTTGAGGCTTTAGAGTTTGCATAGTCCATTTCTGTAGTTTTCTACCTTTTGAGTCTGTCTTTCGTTGTCTTTTCATAGCAAGAATGTTAGTAGTCTTGGAGTCTGTGTTTGTTTTGCGTCTGTTGTTTTCATCCTGCATGAAGTGTCTAGTTTGTAACAACTTGTTTTAGCAATGAAATTAAAAATTCCAAAAAAAAAAGTTATTATTATTATCCTTTATTTTCGCACTTATCTTCACGAACTACGCTTGGTCTGATTCGTGCGGGGTCACGATACGTAGGCAATCTCCGTAGGATTCGACCGTAATCATAAAAGAGAAAAAGAGAGAAACAGAGAATGAGAAAGAAAGAAAAGAGCGGAAAAACAAAGAAAGGATAGAATAAGAAAGCGAAAGAGAAAGAAAGAGAGAGAAAAGAAAGAATGAACAGAAAATTGTAACGGAAATAATAAAAAGCCGGGATGACGCACGCAGTCAAGCAAAAGCATAATAGAAATGGTTAACTGTATAGGTGCATTCATGCCAACGTGCGGTTACCCAATCTGTTAAAGCCTAATCACTAACCAAGTTGTTGTCCGAATGTGTGAGTACAGACAGGTGGTTAGTTGATCCGGCATTCTGGCAACTCATCCGTACAACACCCGGTCAAAAGATAACGTAGACATGACAGGACAGGATGCAGACATTAGTATTGTGGACCCTGCAAATGAAGCTGAGATAACAGACGTGGGTGCTATGAAAGAAGAGATGAGGAAACTGAAAGCGCAAATGGCCGAAATGCATCGGGCATGGTCTCAGGGGTACCCGACACCATCGTACCCCGCCAACCCACCCTACATCCCACCTTTGGCTCAAGCTCCAGAGACCACCACCCCCCACGCATCTTTAACCTTCCCCTATCCCACCCAAGGATATGGTACCACTTCGTATGCTCCTCCAGCTCCACCACTCAAACAGAACCCTCCTCCACCTATGGTTCCAGTCTTTGTGGCGCCTTCCCCAGCCACATTACATAGATCGTCCAGTGAGCCACTGTTTCAAGCTCACGACACTCAATATTACCCTCCTGAACCCACTTTTAAGGCTCCGGAGCCATATACCTACACACCCCATTTCGAAACCCCGGGAGAGGTTGAGAAGCCCGTTAAAAATGCAGAACAGGAAGAAGTGATTCGTAAAGTCAAAAGCCTGGAGCAATCCTTCAGGAACATGCACGGTTTAGGCAGCCAAGTTAGTGTTGCTTACAAGGATTTATGCCCTTTCCCTGATGTCCAATTGCCCGCAGGTTTCAAAATGCCCAAGTGTTATTTATAAGAGGGACATGGTGACCCGGTGGCTCACCTTCGAGGATTCTGCAGTAAAATGAGAGGAGCTGGGGGAAAGGATGAATTGCTGATAGCCTATTTTGGTCAAAGTCTGAGCGGGTCCGCGCTGGAGTGGTACACAAGACAGGACCCCGGTCGATGGTATACATGGGATGATCTGGCACAAGCATTCATCGGCCATTTCCAGTACAACCTTGAGATAGTCCCCGATCGTCTATCATTGTTGAAGTTGGAAAAGAAGCCCGCAGAGAGTTTTAGAGAATTTGGTTTCCGCTGGAGGGAACAAGCAGCAAGGGTTGACCCTCCGATAAGGGAGAGCGAGATGGTAGATTACTTCTTGCAAACGTTGGAGCCTACCTATTTTGGTCATCTAGTGACGTCTTTCGAAAAATCGTTTAATGAAGTGGTAAAAATGGGAGCCATGATTGAAGAAGGATTGAAGTCTAACAAAATTTTGAGCTATTCGGCACTGAAAGCAACCACTCAGGCCATCCAAAGCGATACTGGTTGTGTGCAAGGAAAGAAAAAGAAGGAAGAAGTTGCTACAGTTGAAGCTAGTACTTGGTCCAGGACCAATAACCCTCCACCCTATTACAACCAACGCAGACCCCACCATCCAAATTATCCATATACCCCATATGGCCCACCACAATATTACTACCCACCACCAGAACCACACTTTTCTGTCCACTACGCTCAGACATACACTCAGCCTCCGACGCACCCGCAATGGCGTGCGCCGGCTCCCCAAAACACATATCCACCTCCACAGAACACCCATCCACCTCCCAGGGCTAATAGACCAGGAACTGGCTTTCGACCAAACCAAGCTTTTAGAAATGAGAAGGCCCCGAAACAGAAAACATTTACTCCACTGGGAGAATCTTACACCTCTCTTTTCCACAGATTGAAATAGTTGGGAATGTTGACCCCAATGGAGCCCAAAGTACCAAATCCCCCTCCCAGAAACCTGGACCATTCTGTTAGCTATGAGTATTGCTCAAGGATACCGGGGCATGATACTGAGAAGTGTTGGAAATTGAAGAACGCAGTGCAGGAGCTTATTGATAATCGCCGTATTGAGGTACAGGCTCCGGAGGCACCAAACATTAACCAAAACTCGTTGCCAGCACATCACGAGACTAACATGATTGAATTGATACATGAGGGAGCAGAGCCTAAAAAGCCCTCGCAGACGGTCATGATGATCCGTTCTACTGAAGTCAAGGAAAAAGAAAAAGCAGTTGAGGTAAAGACAATGGTTCAGCGAAAAGAGATAAAAGATAAGCCGGTGGTGGTAAAGGGGAAAGGGCCATTTGTTGATGCAAAGAAACCAGAGCCAGCTAAGTTAGTGGTACCAGGGGCATCATCTGCACCAGTGGTCGTTGTGAAAGGGGCTTGCGTAGAACCGGTCATCATAAAGCCGGTAGTCCAATTGCCCATAGTTAATAGCAAAGCCGTGCTGTGGAAATATGAGAAGGTAGTGGTGACATACAAAGGAAAGGAAATTGAGGAAGAAAGTTGTGAAGCACAGGGATTAACTCGATTAGGACGCTGTTTTGCTCCCGAAGAGCTGAGGAAAGCTGGGGCCATTAAAGACAATACCGCGCTACTCAAGAAGGCTGTGACAGAAGAAGAGGCAGAGGAATTTCTGAAAAAGATGAAAGTACAGGATTATTCCATTGTTGAACAACTGAGAAAAACTCCGGCTCAGATCTCGTTGTTATCACTACTGATCCACTCGGACGAGCATCGCTGAGCTTTGATGAAAATATTGAATGAAGCTCATGTGCCTGAAAAAATTTCAGTCAACCATCAGGAAACAATTGCCAACAAGATCTTTGAGGTGAACAGGATAACATTTTCTGATGATGAATTGCCCGTGGAGGGCACGGAACACAACAAAGCTCTCTACTTAATGGTCAAGTGTGAAGATTCGAAGGTGACTCGGGTGTTGATCGATAATGGGTCTAGTGCTAATATTTGTCCATTGTCTACGCTGAACCAGTTAAAGATTGATGATGATAGAATCCACAAAAATAGTGTTTGTGTTCGAGGGTTCGACGGAGGAGGAACAGACACGGTGGGGGATATTATCCTTGAATTAACTATTGGCCCAGTCGAATTCACTATGGAGTTTCAGGTGTTGGAAGCTATAGTATCTTATAATCTGTTGTTGGGTCGACCATGGATCCACGCGGCCAAGGCAGTACCTTCCACATTGCACCAAATGGTCAAGTTCGAGTGGGATAGACAAGAAATCGTGCTACATGGGGAGGATCCCACATGCGCTGTAAATGATGCCATTGTGCCCTTTATAGAAACTGATGATGATAAGGGGCCATGGGTTTATCAGGTCTTCGACACGATCCCAGTGAACAGAGTGCCGGAAGGTAAAAATATTCCACGTCCCAGGGTGGCAGCTGCGACCATTATGGTAGTATCAGAAATGCTGAGCAAGGGGTTCGTGCCAGGAAAAGGTCTGGGGGCTGAGCTTCAGGGTATTGTTCAACCTGTTTCCTTGCCCAAGAATCTGGACACCTTCTGGTTAGGGTTCAAGCCAACAGCAGCAGATGTCAGAAGGTCTCGTAAGTTGAAAAAGAAAGCTTGGCTTCTTTCCAAACCGATTCCACACCTGTCCAGGTCCTTCGTCAGGCCGGGTGTCAGAAAGCAGCTATTGACAAAGGTGTCGGGTCCACTGATTGGTGCAGAGGGGAATTTGGATAAAGTGTTCGAGAAAGTATTTGCTGAGGTAAATATGGTTGAGGCAGGGGAAGGGTCAAGCAAAGCAGATATCCAATACATCAGACCACGTGCTAATATCAACAATTGGGAAGCTACTCCTCTTCCAGTTCGGAGGGAGTCATGGTAATGGGTTTTGTTTTCCTTTTGTTCACCTGGATTATTCCAGGGTTTGTAATTCAGTTGCTATGTTTCGTCCGTTTGGATGAGTTAAAACCCTGTTATCTTTACATTTAATGAAATGCAATTTTCCTTCTTTCTTTATTCCTAATTTCGTTTCCATTTTTTCTTTTCTTTCTTTTCTTTTCTGTACAGTTCTTTTTATGCTGATATCAATGACATGACATGTATAAGGAATCTTCGGCTCGATTTTATAAGCCAATCTAACTCAGAAATAATACTACAAGAAATCGAGTGTGATGACGAAGTGGAATGTGACGATGATGAGGCCTATAAGGAAATTAGTAAGGAATTAAGTCATTTTGAAGAAAAGCCCAAACCTAACCTAAATGACATAGAAGCAGTTAATCTAGGGGACCAAGATAATGTGCGGGAAACCAAAGTAAGTGTTCATCTGGAGCCACAACTCAAGGAGGATATAATTAAAGTGTTATTTGAATACATGGATGTTTTTGCGTGGTCATACGATGATATGTCGGGTCTAAGCACCGATTTAGTGGTTCACAAATTGCCCACTGATCCGGCGCTCTCTTCTGTCAAGCAGAAGTTGAGAAAGTTTAAAATGGACATAAGTGTGAAGATCAAAGAAGAGATTACCAAGCAGTTCGATGCAAGGGTCATTCGGGTTACACGATATCCCACTTGGTTAGCTAATGTTGTGCCTGTGCCTAAGAAAGATGGCAAGACCAGAGTGTGTGTCGATTATCGGGATCTTAACAAGGAGAGTCCAAAAGACAATTTTCCATTGCCAAACATCCACATACTGATAGACAATTGTGCCAAACATGATATTGGTTCTTTTGTGGATTGTTACGCGGGTTATCATCAGATTCTAATGGATGAGGAAGATGCGGAAAAGACGGCATTCATCACGCCGTGGGGAATGTACTGTTATCGGGTCATGCCATTCGGTTTGAAAAATGTTGGGGAAACCTATATGAGGGCCATGACAACAATATTCCATGATATGATACATAAGGAAATCGAGGTGTACGTGGATGATGTGATTGTGAAGTCTAGACAGCAGTCCAACCATGTCAGAGATTTGAGAAAGTTCTTTCAAAGGCTTCGTAGGTACAATCTTAAGCTTAATCCTGCAAAATGTGCTTTCGGGGTGCCATCTGGGAAGTTGTTGGGGTTCATAGTCAGTCGTCGGGGTATTGAGCTAGACCCATCGAAGATCAAAGTTATTCAGGAATTGCCGCCTCCAAGAAACAAAACTGAGGTGATGAGTTTGTTGGGAAGATTGAATTATATCAGTAGGTTCATTGCTCAGCTCGCGACCACTTGTGAGCCGATTTTCAAATTGTTAAAGAAAGACGCTACGGTCAAATGGAGCGATGAATGTCAAGACGCTTTTGATAATATAAAGGAGTATTTGTCGAACCCACCCGTGTTGGTCCCACCAGAACCGGGGAGGCCTTTGATCTTGTATCTGACGGTTTTGGATAATTCGTTCGGCTGCGTACTGGGGCAGCATGATGTTACGGGCAGGAAGGAGCAAGCTATATATTATCTCAGCAAGAAGTTCACACCTTACGAGGTTAAGTATACTTAGCGGGAGAGGACATGTTGCGCCCTAACTTGGGTGCCACAAAAGTTGAAACATTATTTGTCATCCTACACTACTTACCTCATATCTCGCTTGGACCCATTGAAGTATATTTTTCAGAAGCCTATGCCCACAGGGAGGCTTGCAAAGTGGCAGATCCTGCTTATAGAGTTCGACATTATCTATGTGACACGGACTGCAATGAAAGCACAGGCATTAGCCGATCATTTGGCTGAAAATCCAGTCGATGAAGATTATGAACCTTTGAAAACTTATTTCCCTGATGAGGAGGTAATGCACATTGAAGGACTGGAACAAGTTGAGAAGCCGGGATGGAAACTTTTCTTTGACGGGGCTGCAAACATGAAAGGCGTGGGAATAGGAGCGGTACTCATTTCTGAAATAGGTCAGCACTACCCTGTCACAGCCCAGCTTCATTTCTATTGCACGAACAACAAGGAAGAATATGAAGCGTGTATCTTGGGACTGAGATTAGCTGTAGATATGGGTGTCCGGGAAGTCTTGGTCATGGGTGACTCGTACATACTGGTACACCAAATTCAAGAAGAATGGGAAATACGGGATTTAAAGCTTATACCGTACCGACAATGTTTGCATGAAATTTGTCAACGGTTCCAGTCTGTAGAGTTCAAGCACATTCCAAGGATTCATAATGAGGTCGCCGATGCTTTGGCTACCCTGGCATCAATGTTACACCATCCGGACAAGGCTTATGTGGACCCATTGCAGATTCAGGTCCATGATCAGCATTCTTATTGTAATATGGTATAAGAGGAACTCGACGGCGAGCCGTGGTTTCACGACATCACGGAATATATCAGAATGGGGGCATACCCGGTACAGGCCACTGGTGATAAAAAAAGAGCGATTCGGCGATTGGCAAGCGAGTTTTTCCTTAGTGGAGGAGTGTTATATAAAAGAACCCCAGATCTTGGGTTGTTGAGGTGCATGGATGCAAGGCAAGCCACATCTATCATGACTGAGGTACATTCGGGAGTCTGTTGACCGCATATGAGCGGATATGTTTTGGCGAAGAAGATCCTACGGGCAGGTTATTATTGGCTTACTATGGAGCGGGATTGTATCGGTTTTGTGCGTAAATGCCATCAGTGCCAAGTGCACGGAGATTTGATTCATTCTCCGCCATAAGAGTTACATACGATGTCCGTACCATGGCCTTTTGTCGCATGGGGCATGGATGTTATTGGGCCAATCAAACCGGCAGCGTCAAACGGGCACAGGTTCATTTTGGTAGCTATAGACTATTTTACCAAGTGGGTAGAGGCTAAGACATTCAAGTCTGTAACCAAGAAAGCTGTAGTGGATTTTGTGCATTCGAACATTATCTGTCGATTTGGGATACCGAAAGTGATCATTACAGACAATGGGGCAAACCTCAATAGTCATTTGATGAAGGAAACATGTGAGCAGTTCAAGATTACCCATAGGCATTCTACTCCATATCGCCCTAAAGCAAATGGGGCGGTTGAGGCAGCTAATAAGAATATAAAGAAGATATTGCAGAAGATGGTAGAAGGTTTGAGACAGTGGCATGAAAAGCTGCCTTTTTCATTGCTGGGGTATCGCACCATCGTTCGTACTTCGGTAGGAGCAACTCCTTATTCCTTGGTGTATGGCACCGAGGCGGTAATACCTGCAGAGGTGGAAATCCCGTCTCTGCGAATTGTTGCAGAGGCTGAGATTGATGATGACGAATGGGTGAAAAGTCGCCTTGAGCAGTTAAGTTTTATTGACGAGAAGAGATTGACATCAGTGTGTCATGGTCAACTGTACCAACGAAGAATGGCAAGAGCATACAACAAGAAAGTGCGCCCGAGGAAATTCGAAGTTGGACAGTTAGTATTGAGGCGGATTTTGCCTCATTGGGCTGAAGCAAAAGGAAAGTTTGCCCCGAACTGGCAGGGGCCCTTTGTAGTAACCAGAGTGTTGTCTAATGGTGCACTGTATTTGACAGACGTAGAAGGAAAATGTGTAGAAATGGCCATCAATGCCGATGCGGTCAAGAGATATTATGTATAATTTCTTTATTTTTGAATGTATCTGTTTGTATTTGGCATATTTTAAAGATTAAAATGACGAAAGCATTTTATTCTGCTATCCAAACACTTTTATTCCTTGTCATCCCCTTTGAGCCTTACTTATTTTTCATACCCCTCTTTCGGAATCAACGACACTATCAAGAAACACAGGTGCCAAACATAAAAGAAAGAAAAGAAGAGTAAAGAAGTAAGAAAAGAAAAATAAAGAAAGAAAAGAAAAAGAAAACTAAAGGAAAAAAAAGAAGAAAGAAAAGAAAAAGAAAGTAAAAAGTAAAGGAAAAAAAGGGGAGAAGAGGAAGAAAAGGAAAGAAAAAAGAGAAAGAAAAGAAAAGAAAAGGGAAAGAAAAGAAAAAAAGAGAAGAAGAAAAGAAAGAAAAGAAGATTAAAAGAATGAAAAAACACAACAACAAAGGTAATTATGATAAAGTGAACTACGTTTGACTTGATCCCGAAAGGGTATGTAGGCAGCCTTACTCCGAGGTTCAGTCATATCAAAATAAAAATCCAAAAGTCCCCAGGCAAGAAACAGGGGCAGAAGTTGTGATGGTTTTGAGAAATCGGATTCCGAAAGTTGTAAGTTTAACCCATTGGAAATTATTTTTTGAGCCTTTTATACCCCTTCTTTCTAACCCATCCAAAAGCCTACATTACGGTCCGAAGAAAGACCTTCTGATCATTTTTTAAGAAATGCCAAGTCGAGCAGGTAGCGGTAATTCATAGCGGTGGCAACACTCTGGTTCAAGCAAGAAAAACAAAAGATAAAAATGAGGGAGTCTTATTGGTGAAAACCCTTATGGGCACCGTAAGGCAACGTGAGCTGAGAGAAAATAAAATGAGAGAGTCTTAGTGGTGAAAACCCTCACGGGCACCTTAAGGCAAAAGTGAGTTGAGAAATGGCAAGCTGAGAAAGGTCTGTTGATGAAACTGCTTCGAGGCACTGTAAGATAGAAAGGGGTAAGGTTTGGTTGAAGTAATCAAGTGATGGAAATTCTGGGCAATGAGGTATGGTAACTGAAAGCTGGTTAGTTGGATCGGTTGGACCAATTAGTCCGAAATGCATGTCATGATCATTGGTGCCTGCTGTTCTGGTCAAATAAGTTTCTTTTCGTTTTCCCTTTTACAGTTATCTTGTTTTGGATTATTCTTATCCTTAACTCATAAAATCATTGCATTTCATTCTTTTGGGGGTTTGCTTGTCTAAAATGTTTCGATGTCAATGCAAAGGGGAAAGGATTTCAAAGCCCATTACCAGCTTCCGAAAATGGTAAAGCATAATGTGGTCAGAGCATGTCAACAACAATGTGATGTGAAGTGGAATAGGGAAGTCAACGGAAGTTTCATCGGCGGAATATTGGGGAAATGTTGTGGGAAATGTGAAGGTTCAGGCGAAAAGGGCCGAAAAGTTGAAACAACAGTATGGGTACAAAGGCACTCAGGTTGCCAGAAATTGGGGAATGCAAAAGTCGGTCGGAAATTCAGGCAGTTTAGAGGAAGTCAGGCAATACAAAGCAAGGTAGCGGAAGGACGGTGCAACAAGAATGCCATCAACTAACCACCATTTTTAAACTAACAAATTTTCGGTGATTGAAACAGGGGCAGGAAAAATTGTTTGTCAGGAGGAATTCTTCGTGAGGGACGAGCAGGTATTAATCAAGTTTAACCGCAAGTGTGGCATGGTTGAAATACAAGAAATGAAGAGTATCATAGAGAGAGGTAAGTTGTTTCAGGTTCGCATTTTAGAGTAAAATTGTAAAGTTTTGAAGTGGGGAGCCCGCCCTGATAACAGAGGCATACATTTTAGCCTTTAAATTTTAAGTTTTGAAGTGGGGAGCCCGCCCCAATAACAGAGGCATACATTTTAGCCTTTAAATTTTAAGTTTTGAAGTGGGGAGCCCGCCCCGATAACAGAGGCATACATTTTAGTCTTTAGATTTTAAATGTTGAAGTGGGGAGCCCGCCCCGATAACAGAGGCATACATTTCAGTCTTTAGATTTTAAATGTTGAAGTGGGGAGCCCACCCCGATAACAGAGGCATACATCTTAGTCTTTAGATATTAAGTGTTGAAGTGGGGAGCTCGCCCCGATAACAGAGGCATACAGTCTTTAGATTTTAAGTTTTGAAGTGGGGAGCCCGCCCCGATAACAGAGGCATACATTTTAATCTTTATATTTTAAGTGTTGAAGTGGGGAGCCCGCCCCGATAATAGAGGCATACAGTTCAGTCTTTAGATTTTAAGGTCACACTTCAGTTTTATCGCAATTCTAGTTTTAGTTTTCTATTCTTATTGGTATGTGGTAACAAGCCCCAGTTTCCAAACTGGGGCAGAAAGTTTTCTTTGTTTTGTCTATTTTTGTGAAATCAGGAGCCTGCCTGGATAATAGAGGAATACATTTCCAGTCAGTAGTCAGGAGCTCGCCTGAAGAACAGAGGCATGCAGCTCAAATTTTAGCAATCAGGAGTCCGCCTGGAGAACGGAGACATTCAATTTCAAAATTTGAAGTCAGGAGCCCGCCTGGAGAACAGAGGCATACAGTTTAAATTTCAACAGTCAAGAGCCCGCCTGAAGAACATAGGTGATATAATTCAAATTTTAGTTTTCGGTCAATTTCTTTGTCTAATTTGAAGTCAGGAGTCCGCCTGGAGAACGGAGACATTCAATTTCAAAATTCAGAAGTCAGGAGTCTGCCTGAAGAACTGAGACATGCAATTCAAGTTTCGGAAATCAGGAGCCCGCCTGAAGAACAGAGGTGATACAATTCAAATTTTAGCTTTCAACCAATTTCTTTGTCTAAGTTGAAGTCAGGAGTCCGCCTAGAGAACAGAGACATATACTTCAAATTTCAGTAGTCAGGAGCCCGCCTGGAGAATGGAGGTGTTAAATTTTTAAGCAGTTGAAATCAGGAGCCCGCCTGGAGAATGGAGGTGTTAAATCTTTAAGTAGTTGAAGTCAGGAGCCCGCCTGGAGAATGAAGGTGTTAAATTTTTAAGTAGTTGAAATCAGGAGCCCGCCTAGAGAATGGAGGTGTTAAATCTTAAGTTGTGGTTGAAATCAGGAGCCCGCCTGGAGAATGGAGGTGTTAAATTTTAAGTTGTAGTTGAAATCAGGAGCGCGCCTGGAGAATGGAAGTATTAAATCTTAAGTGTGGTTGAAATCAGGAGCCCGCCTGGAGAATGGAGGTGTTAAATCTTAGGTTATAGTTGGAGTCAGGAGCCCGCCTGGAGAATGGAGATGTTAAATTTTAAAGTTGTAGTCGAAGTCAGGAGCCCGCCTGAAGAACGGAGGTGTACAATTTAAGTTTCGGAAATCAGGAGCCCACCTGTATAACAGAGGTATTTCGAGTCAAGTTTAGTCAAAATTCTTATTAATATCCGGCCACATGTGCTTAGTTTCCAAACTGGGGCAGAAAGTTTTCTTTGTTTTTTCTATTTTTATGAAGTCAGGAGCCCGCTTGGATAACAGAGGAATACATGCAAGTTCAAGTTCAGCAATCAGGAGCCCGCCTGGATAACAGAGGAATACATTCAAGTTCAAGTTTATTCAAGTTCAGCAATTTGAAGAGAAGGAACAAAATCTCAGTTAGCAGTTTGAAGACCACAAGGCAACAAGGAAGTACAAGAACGAGTTTGAAGAATTTAAATAGGATTTTTGTAATTCGTAGCTCATAGTTTAGGCGAGCTTCTTTTATCTTTGACATGGTGTAATAAGGAAGGTCAGCAAGCAGTAGCAACAACATCAATCACAGTGAAATCACAGCTCCTGGTAGTCCCAGCTACCAGACACTCCCGAACTACACTGACCTGATTCCTGTTTAGCCAAGGATATGTAGGCAACCTCTGAAGCAGGGTGCGGTCAAAGTTTTTCAAAAATGCTTCACACGGAATATGTGAACGGGCAAAAATCCCTCATTTCTGCTCACTTGTCTTTGCACGAAAACTCTTCGTGTTTCCGGGCAAAGTGGGGCAACTATGAGTACGTGATTTTTGCCCCAAGCAAATCACTCCCAAAAATTCAAACAAAATATTTTTTTCTGTATTTTTACAATTTTTGTGCATTTTGGGTGTCATTGTTTGATAATTGTTGCATTTTAGTTTTGTTAATTCATATAAAATACAAAAATATGCATTTGCATTTAGGATTTAATTTCATATTTTAGTATTAACTGGAAGTAAATTTGTTTTAGAATAAAATAGTATGAAAATCGCAAAAATAGTTCACTTTTGCATTTTAATTGTTTAATTGTGAGTTTGTCGTGAAATAGGTTTTAAATAATTTAAGAATTTAATTAGTTTAGCTTTGGAATATTAGGACTCCATTTTAATTTTTTGCACATTTATAAAATTAGGAAAAAATGAAACAAAAAACAAAACAAAGAAGAGAAAAAGAAAACAATTTGATAAAAAAGAAAAATAAAAGGAAAAACCAAAAGGACTGGTCTTATTTGAAGACTCAGTTTTGGGCCAGTTTTGCATTTAAATCCGACTGGCCCAAGTCAAAAGAACCCACCCCACGCCCGGTCTGGCCCAAATACCTCAAAACCCGGTCCAGCACCCCCCTCTAAAATGATGCCGTTTGGCGTCCTGTGATATCAACCATTGAAACATCCTAATCTAACGGTCCATAAGCTCCTCGTGGATAAAGATATAATGGTCGTGTGATTTAATTAAACCAAAAAGACCAAACAAGTGTTCCTCGTACCCTGTCTCCCGCTGCCTCTGTCACTGCTACTCTTCGCCAGAATCCTCGCCGGCGGGAAACTCCACCACTACTAACGGCCACCAAAATAAGACCCCGTCTTCTCCTCATCACCATCATCTCGATTCCATGGTCATTTTCTCTCGAATCCTCCCGTATCCCGTCGAATCTTCATCGGAAGATTTTCCGGCCAAATCGCCAGTTATGCCAAATGACCCCAAATTTACACCGTAGGATCGCTTGAGCCTCCTCTACCCAACCCCCATACCGGCATCTCTCAAATCTGTCTAGAATTGGTCGAATGTTGAAAAGAAATTTTCTGGCCAAACACCTAAAATGGCCAACTGCTTGCAATTGACACAGCAAAGTTCCTGGACATCCCTCATAAGGGATCGATTGCCAATAGAGCTCAAATGACCTTAGGCATGGCCGGATTTAGAAACAACATGACCAGCGGGCATTTTTTTTTTTAGTAAGTTTCTTAGTTTTCTTTGCATGGTTCATTCCTGGATAGTTTCTTATTTGCCGATTATTAATTGTTCCCGTTCACCTTGTGGTTTAGTTCACATTTCATGATTTGTTTCGTCAATTAGATAAATGTTTGTTGGTAATAAATGTAGTTTGCATCTTAATTGGATTAATTGTTTCAGTCGTCAAGATTTGTTTATGTGTTCTTTAGTTTTAGGTCTGTTTTTAGCTTCATATGGATATTTGATTAGGTGTTAATTGTTGGGGTAATTAGTCCAAATTCAGTTTGGGGTTAGATTATGAGTTCAAAATTGGTCTTTAGTTGACTAAACTCTCTTGTTAGTTAATTAGCTGTAGTTCAATCAAGGTGGCAGGATAGTAATTCTATAGTTGAACTAGGGGGCATTTGGGGAAATTTAGTTAGTTAAAATACACTAGGAGCTTCTAGATGGGGGTTGGGAAGTAATTTGTAGAGAATAGTGTCACTTACTTGTGTGGCAAGTTAGAAATAAAAAGGTAAAAAGTTAAAAGAGGGAGGTACCTAAGAAGCAATTTCAAAACTTAATTCATCTATAAAAGGCAATCAATTGCCTTGAGAATGGGGGTTCTTTTTCAGCTGATAAGTTTTTCCAAGAAAGTTCCCTCTCATGAGTTTTTTTAGATCTGAAGCATAATTTCAGTTTCAAAACCAAACAAAATCAAAAAAATATATATATAAAGAGAAAAACAAAACAAATGCAGTGAAGCTACCAAATAATACTATTCCATCGGTTGCTCTAGTTCCTTTTCGAGTTTGGTTGATTGATTTGGATTTTGGGTTGAATACTTGGTAATTGCCGGATTGATCGTGAATTTGGAATGGTTTTTGATCACTTTGCATAGATTTGGTTGAGTTAGTGTGTGGTTCAACTTGTTGATTTGATTCAAAGTTTTCTGAATACTTCCTCTACTGTGGGCTTGTTCCTGTGGGTTATTGAACTATTTTCTGAGTTGGGATAAGCGTCAGAAACTGCTACTGCTGCGTTATTGTCACTGACTGACCCTTCTCCTTCCTTGTTCTTCAATTTTCAGGTACACATTTGTACACCTTTGGCTGCTGAAATGAAATGAAATAATACTCTGGATTTGTGTTCACCTGAGTAGTTCAAATCATAGCTAGTTGGATGTTATATAATTATTCAGCTTTATTCAGCTTTGATATGTTTGAATTGTATTAAGCTACTGCCTGTTAATTAGGATTGTTTTGAATTGGATGGAACTATCACCTGTACTGGACTGTATAATTGGACTTAGATTGATTTCGCCTGTTTGACTATCGTTTGGTAATTGAAGGTTCCGTGTGTTAATATAAACTGTTTCGAACTGATTGGGCTGGAAATTAGTCGTTGGTTTTTTAATTCTGATCCTGTATAGTTTGACTATTGAAGTTTGAATGGTTAACTAAATCAAGAGGTAATTTCAAATTCTGAAGTCTTCATGCATGTTTACAGTTTATTCGTTTTAAAAAAAAATGAGTCAAAAAAATACCAGCCCATAAGTCTCGTTCTTGATGACGGCTACTCTTTTCTAAATCCATAAGTAGTTGGAACATAGAAGTAGCAATGTTTGCTAAAGTTAAGTCCAAATAAAAGGTCAGTAGGTTGGGTGTTAAAAATCATTTTACTTTTCAATTTGTTTGTCATCTCATTAGTATCTAAGAACACCGATGATTGTGTACTGTGATCTCTACTACAATTGCTAAACACTCATATCCCTTTGTATTGATTTCAGTAGGCTTTTGGCTCAATTCATTTGGCATCAGCAGCCTTCCTGGCAGCTTTGGGCTTTATTATTTGGACAAACGGCCCAAGGTCCCAGTCTAATTGACTATCCGTTTGGGCCTGGGCCAAGATTAATTCTTCTATGCAGGCTGTGCGCTTTAAGTTAAGTAGCAGATTCAAATTAAAAGGTCCTTCCTTTTGATTGGTCCCGGACTTGAACTTGAAGCCCGGACTTTATTGTTAATTAATTAAGATCCTTTCTTTTCTTTTAGAGACAAAAAAAAAAATAGAAAACATAGTTGCTCTTAGGCTTACCCTTTAAAATAAAATGAGACGAGCCTCGCCCAATAAAATACAAAATTGCGGGGCCCTCAATAAAGGTTTAAAAATATTTTGAAAATCGGGAAGGGTCGTTTAGAGAATTTCACGATCCTCCCAAAAGATAATAACGCGTTAGACTCTTTTGGACGCGATTCTAATAAAATTACCATCTTAAACTCGAGTGTGCATTTCATGCGACCTAAATCAAATCCCAAAATGGTGGATAAAGTATGCTTAGGATTGGGGGTTCATTTCATGCGACGCAATCCGAAAGCACGTTTTAAATGACGTTCACTTTCTCTTAAATAAATACACAGTGAATAAAAATGGTTAAAAATTAAATTTGGCACATAGATTCTTCATGTGATAAAATCAGATAATAAGCTAGATGTGACAGTTGAGCGACCGTGCTAGAACCACGGAACCCAAGAATGCCTAACACCTTCTCCCAGGTTAACATAATTCCTTATCCGAATTTCTGGTTCGCGGACTGTTAACAGAGTCACATATTTCCTCGGTTCAGGATTCAACCGGTGACTTGGGACACCACTAATCTCCCAAGTGGCGACTCTGAATAATTAATAACTAAATCCCGTTCCGATTGTCCTTTAATTAGAAAAACTACTTTACGCCCTTCGAGGGGTGTATAGTAAAAAGGAGGTATGACAGACACGCGGGGTCTAAGCACTTACTTGCCTACTGACCCGGTATTCCCTCCCATCAAGCAAAAGTTAAGAAAGTTCAAAACTGACATGAGTGTGAAGATTAAGGAAGAAATCACTAAGCACTTGGACGTAAAGGTCATTCGGGTCACCGATATCCCACTTGGTTAGCTAATATTGTGCCAGTGCAAAAGAAGGATGGCAAGACCAAAGTGTCGTTGATTATCGCGATCTCAATAAAGCAAGTCCAAAAGACAATTTTTCGTTGCAAAATATCCAAATTCTGATTGACAATTGTGCTAAACATGAGATTGGTTCTTTTATGGATTGCTATGCGGGATACCACCAGATTTTGATGGATGAGGAGGATGCAGAAAAGATAGCAGTTATCACACCATGGGGGACTTATTACTACCGGGTAATGCCATTCAGTTTGAAAAATGCTGGGCAACCTACATGAGGGCAATGACTACTGTGTTCCATGATATAATACACATTGAGATTGATGTCTATGTGGATGATATGATTGTAAAGTCAAAGCAATAGGCCGACCACGTCGAAGATTTAAGGAAGTTTTTCCAAAGGCTTCGCATGTACAATCTTAAGCTTAACCCCGCCAAGTGCGCGTTTGGTGTTCCATTCGGAAAACTGTTGGGATTCATAGTCAGCCGTTGAGGCATTGAGTTGGACTCATCAAAGATCAAAGATATCTAAGAATTTCCACCTCCAAGGAACAATACTGAGGTGATGAGTTTGCTCGGGCATTTAAACTACATCAACAAGTTTATTGCTCAACTCACGACAACTTGTGAGCCCATTATTAAGCTGTTGAAGAAGGATGCTGCGGTCAAATGGACTGATGAGTGCCAGGAGGCATTTGATAAGATCAAATAATAATTATCAAACCCACCTGTGTTGGTCCCGCCGAAACCCGAGAGGCCTTTAATTCTTTATTTGACAATCTTGGAAAATTCGTTCGGCTGTATATTGGGCCAACATGACATCACTAGCAGAAAGGAGCAAGCCATCTATTATCTTAGCAAAAAGTTCACATCTTATGAGGTTAAGTACACTCACCTTGAAAGAACATGTTGCGCCTTAACTTGGGTAGCCCAGAAGTTGAAGCATTATTTGTTATCCTACACTACTTACCTCATTTCTCACCTCGATCCTTTAAAGTACATCGTTCAGAAGCCCATGCCTATAGGAAGGCTCGCAAAATGGAAAATCTTTCTCACGGGGTTTGACATTATTTATGTGACTCGGACCGCGATAAAAGAACAAGCATTGGCTGATCATTTGGCCGAGAACCCGATCGATGAAGAGTATGAATTATTGAGAACTTATTTTCCCGATGAAGAGGTGATGCATATTGGTGAGACGGAGCAGGTTTAAAAACCAGGTTGGAAACTTTTCATTGATGAGACCGCTAATATGAAAGGTGTCAGAATAGGGGTCGTGCTTATTTCTGAAATAGGGCATCACTACTCTATTACGGCTCAACTTCGTTTCTATTTTACCAACAACATGGCTGAGTACGAGGCATGCATTTTGGGTCTGAGATTAACTGTAGACATGGGTGTCCAAGAAGTCTTGGTCTTGGAAGACTCAGACCTTCTGGTGCACTAGATTCAAGGAGAATGGAAAACACGGGATTTAAAGCTCATACTGTGCCGACAATGTTTGCATGATCTTTGTCCATGATTTTGATCGGTAGAGTTCAGGCATATTCCAAGGATTAATAATAAGGTTGCTGATGATTTGGCTACTTTGGCATCAATGTTGCACCATCCAGAAAAAGCTTATGTTGACCCTTTGCATATTCAAGTCCGCGATCATCATGCTTACTGTAACATGGTGGAAGTAAAACTTGATGGTGAGCCGTGGTTCCACAACATCAAGGAGTATATCATAATGGGGGTATATCCGGTACAAGACACGGGGATCAAAAGAGAACAATTCGATGTTTGGCAAGCGAATTTTTCTTCAGTGGGGGAATTTTATACAAAGGAACTCCAGATCTTGGGCTGTTGAGGTGCATCTTTGTGGGCTGCATATGAGTGGGTATGTTCTGGAAAAAAAATTCTTCGAGCAGGTTATTATTGGCTCACCATGGAGCGAGATTGTATCAGTTTTGTGCGCAAGTGTCATCAATGCCAAGTACAGAGAGATTTGATTCATTCTCTGCCATTTGAATGGCACATAATGTCCGCACCATGGCCCTTTATTGCTTGGTGTATGGATGTCATTGGACCAATTGAACTAGCAGCATCTAATGGGCACAGGTTCATTCTGGTGGCCATTGATTATTTCACTAAGTGGGTTGAAGTTAAAACTTTCAAGTCTATGACCAAGAAAGAAGTGGTCGATTTTGTCCATTCAAATATCATTTATCGGTTCAGGATCCCAAAGGTGATCATCACAGACAATGGTGCTAATCTCAACAGTCATCTGATGAAATAGATATGTCAACAGTTTAAGATTACGCATCGCAATTCCACCCCATACCGCCCCAAGGTGAATGGAGTAGTTGAGGCAACCAACAAGAACATAAAGAAGATACTTCGGAAAATGGTGCAAGGTTCCCGGCAGCGGCATGAAAAGTTGCCCTTTTGTATTGTTGGGTTATCGCACTACTGTTAGCACTTCAGTAGGTGCAACTCCTTATTTGTTGGCATATGGCACTGAAGAAATGATACCCGCAGAAGTTGAAATCCCATCCTTCAGATTGTTGCTAAAGCTGAAATTGATGATGATGAGTGGGTCAAAACCCGTCTGGAGCAACTGAGTTTGATTGATGAGAAAAGATTGGCAGCAGTGTGTCATGGCCAGTTGTATCGAAAGAGAATGGCAAGAGCATACAACAAGGTGTGTCCCCAAAAATTTGAACTGGGCTAACAAGTATTGAAGCGCATCCTTCCACATCAGGCTGAAGCAAAAGGCAAGTTCGCCCCAAATTTGCAGGGGCCATTTATCGTAACGAGAGTGTTTTCAAATGGTGCTTTGTATTTAACAGATATAGAAGGTAAATGTGTAGATATGGCTATCAATTCGGATACAGTCAAAAGATATTATGTATGATTTCTTTGGTTTAAATTGTGTTTGTTTGTACTTGGCATGTTTTGAAGATTGGAATAACTAAGATATTTTGTTCTGCTATCTAAACACTTTATCTTTTGATTACCCCTTTGAGCCTTATTTATTTCATTTCATACCCCTCTTTTATAATCAGTAGTGAAATTAAGTAAAAAAGTAAAGAAGCAAAGAGAAGATAAAAGAAAAGGAAAGAATGGAAAAGAAAGAAAAGAGAAAAGGGGAAAAAGAAGGACAAGAAAAAAAAAAGAGAAAAAGAAAAAGGAAAAGAAAAGAGAGAAGTAACGACAACAAAGCAATTTCTATGTCATGAACTACATTCAACCTGATTCCTTTTAAAGATACGTAGGCAGCCTCACGGTTCGGTCCCATCAAAATAAAAACTCAAAAGTCCCCAAACAAAGAAACTGGGGCAGAAAGTTGTGATTGTTGTAAGAAATATGATTCCAAAGAGTTGTAATTTTGAACCCATTTGAGTTGTTTTGAGCCTTTTGATATCCTTTATTTCTAACCCTATCCAAAAGCCCACATTACGGTCCAAAGAAAGACCTTTCGATCAGTCTTTGAGAGATGCCAAGTCTAGCAAGTATGGGTGTGATTCATATCAGGGTCAACACTCCGGTCTAAGCAGAGAAAATATAATACGAGAGAGTCTTATTGGTAAAAACCCTCACGGGCACCGTAAGGCGATGGAAAGTTGAGAGAAATCAAAATAAGAGAGTCTTATTGGAGATCACCTTCACAAGCACTGTAAGGCAACAACGAGTTGAGAGATGAACAAATGAGAGAGGTTTGTTGGTGAAAATAGGGCACCATAGGCCAAACAAGGTCAATGATTGAGAAAAGATATTGGGTTATGAAGATCCTGAGGCACAAAGTATGACAGTTGAAAGTTGATTGGTTGAATAGGCTGGGCTGATTGATCTGAAATGCATGTCATGATCATTGGTACCAACTGCTCCACTCAGATAAGTCTCTTTTCCTTTTCTCCATCAAAAGTCATCCAGTTTTGGATTTTCTCCTTTATTCCTAACTTTTGAAGTCATTGCATTTCATTTCTTTTGCGTTTATTTCTCTAAGGTTTTTCCAATGTCAGCCTTGTTTAAGCAAGTAAGAAAGGATTTAAAAGCTTACTACCAACTTCAAAATTGCACAAAGCAAAGTGCGGCCAAAACATATAGAGGTAGCATGATGTAAAGTGGGAAATAAGGTGTCAGTGAAGGTTCCATTGGTCGAATGGTTTAGTAATCTTGTGGGAGTATAGAGGTTCAGGTAGAGGGATCAGAAATGTAAAAAAACGGTTTGGGTGTAGAGCACTCGGGTCATCCAGGGTCCTGCGGTTGAGGGTAAGTCAGAAAGTCAAATAATTCTTAGCCAGCCAAGGTAGCCAGTCAAAGCAAAGAACGGTAGCAAAAGGGTCACCTCCAGCAAGAATATCGCAAACTAACCACCACTTTTTTAAACTGACAAGATTTTTCTTTAATTAAAACAGGGGCAGAAAATTTCATTTATTCCGAGGAATCCTCCATGGGGAAAGCATGTACCAGACAGGTTCGACCGTAAATTTTCAGGGCCTGCCTGGATAATGGAATTTAACTTTAAGTTCTCAGGCCCCTCCTGGACAATGGGACTTAGTTAAAATTCAAAATATTCATGAGTAATAAGATCTAGCATAAGTTCTACTTTGAGGAAATATAAGTTGGTTTTGAAGTTTTCATTCTTAGGACGAGACTCCATTGGAAATTTTCAAGACCCTCCTGGATAATAGGATTTAGTTTTAAGACCTTCACGGATAACAAGATATAACTTAGCTTTAAAACTGTTATTTAACTAGGAGTTTTCAGGACCCTCCTGGATAATGGGATCTAGCTTTTAAGTTTTTTAAGATTTTCTGGTAGCATGATTCAATTAACACTCACAGATGTGCCCAGCCACCAAACTGGGGCAGAAAAATTTTGTTTGTTTTGTCCGTTTTGTTAAAATCAGGCGCCCACCTATAGAAAAAGGGAAGACAACACGAGTTTCAAGAATGGAAAGTAGTTCAGGCCCAAGCAATCATGCGCCCACTTGGAGAACGAAGGGAAAACGGTTAAAGTCTTGAAAATCAGGCGCCCACCTAGAGAACAAAGGGAGAGCAGTGCAAGTGTTGGAAATTAGGTGCCCACCTGAAGAACAAAGGGAAAGCAGTTCAAGTGTTGGAAATCAGGAGCCCACCTGGAGAACAAAGGGAAACAGTTCAAATTTTTGAAATCAGGCGACCACCTAGAGAACAAAGGGAAAGAATTTCAAGTTTTGGAAATCAGGCGCCCACCTGGAGAACAAAGAAAAAGCGGTTCAAGTTTTGGAAATCAGGCGCCCACCTGGAGAACAAAGGGAAAGCAGTTCAAGTTGTGAAAATCAGGTGCCCACTTGGAGAATAAAGGGAAAGCAATTCAAGTTTCGGAAATCAAGCGCCCACCTGGAGAACAAAGGAAAAACAATTCAAGTTTTTTAAATCAGGTGCCCACCTGGATAACAAAGGGAAGCAATTCATGGAAAAGCAGTTCAAGTTTTGGAAATCAGGCGCCCACCTAGAAAACAAAGGGAAGCAGTTCAAGGAAAAGTAGTGCAAGTGTTGAAAATCAGGCGCCCACCTAGAGAACAAAGGGAAAGCAACAATGTTCAAAGCAAGATGGTGCAAGTTCGGCAATTAAGCGCCCACCTAGAAAACAAAGAGAAAACAAGTCAAATGCCAGAGGAAAGGAAGATAATTCAAATGTTGGTAATCAGGTTCCCACCTGAAGAACAAAGGGAAAGTAGCAATGCTCAAAGGAAGATGGTTCAAGTTCAGCGATCAGGCGCCCGCCTGGAGAACAAAGGGAAAGCACCTTAGAATACAATTCGACTCACCAACAAAGGAATTTCACCTGGAGAGTACAAGTCAACAGAGCAAGAAAAATTGCAATATCAAGCTTGAAGATATAGATAGGATTCTTGTAATTCATAGATCATAGTTTAGTCTAGCTTCTTTTATTTTGTGTTGGTGTAATAAGGAGTTCAACAAGTAGTAGCTGCAGCAGCAACAGTGAAATCACAGCTTCCTGGTAGTCCCAGCTACCAAAACTTTTCGAACTACACTGACCTGATTCCTTTATAGCCAAGGACATGTAGGCAACCTCAGAAGCAGGGCATCGTCAAATCTTTCAAAAGTGCTTCCCACAGAGTATTCAAATAGGCAAAAATCGCTCGTATCCGCTCACTTTATCTTTGTACGAAAACTCTTTGTGTTTTCGAGCAAAGAGGGGCAACTGTGAGCATGTGATTTTTGCCCTATGTGAATTAATCCCATAAAAGATAAGAAAAAACAATTTCTTCCATTTTTACAATTTTATAGTATTTTGTGGAAATTTGTGCTAATTATTTGTATTTTTCTGTGCATGTTTATTTTGTTAAAAATCATGAAAAATCAAAAAATACCATGCATTGAATTTAGGTTATTTTTATATTTTTAGGTTAGTTAGTCAATTATTTACTTTATTAAAATTGAAAATCAAAAAGTTTTGGTTTATTTTTGTATTTTTAGTCTTTTAGTATTAAATTAGTAATTTCTTCTTTTAACTTAGGGTTAATTAACTTTTATAAATATCTTAGAAGATAATCAACTTAATTTTACAGCTTAGTTTAATTTACGAGTCTAATTTAGGTTTTTTATTTATTAATTATAGAAAAGAAAAAAATAATAATAAAAAAAAGGAAAATGAGTTTGTTCTTGAAACCCATTTGGGCCAAGACCAAGAAGAAAATCCCTAGCCCAATCCCAATTTTTTGGGTCTTACCCACCCAGGCCCATTCCTAACCCGGTCCAAGCCATTCAGGTATCAAGAAAACTAAACGACGTAGTACGGGGGAATACTACGTCGTTTTGAGTTCAGTTGTTTAAAACAATCCTGGCCCTTTATCTCAGTTCATCCAACGAACCTAAATACTTTTCCATTTTTGCTTAAAATTGTCCAAACACCTTCAGTTTAACCTAGGACCCGGTTATATCATCCCTTTCACCTTCATCTTCCACCATCGTCCGCCGCCCACCGCCCACCATAAATTGCCAGCGGCGGCGGTTGATCTCCAAAAATTAAATCTCGACCATATAACCACCATTGCAACCCCGTTCCAAATCCACCTTTGTTTTCTCACCCAAATCACTCATTCTCTTCAAATAAGAGGTCAAAGTTAACACTGAAAATCCCTTCATCCGTTTTTATCTGAGTTCCGCCCACTCTAGTTTTTTTTTGGTGTTAAAACGTGTGAATCAACTAGTTTAGATGTGAAAAATCCAATTGGTTCAGGGCTCGATCTGTGCATGGTGGCCAAGTTTGGTCAAACAGTCTCTGATAGGCCCTTATCTCTATTTCCTCTCTATTTCTGACTCGTGATGGGGAATGCGACAAATAGCACAAGCCATGGAAGAAATTTCGGCTAGTGTTCAATGTTACAGTTCACACCATGGGGTTTAGTTTCTTCATGTCAGATGCCATTACCCGTGAGCCATCAATCTAGCCGGTAAATCTCTTCTTCTTCTTCTCAACCGGGTTTAGAAATTGTAGGTTTTCCAATCATTTAGTTAGATAATAATAATAGGTTAAGAAGCAATTAATTTCTCTGTTAGTATTTGTTAATTTTCCTTTTTCCTTTTTAATTCTTTTTTTATTATTCTTATTCTGCTTCGTTAAGAAGATTTCATGTTGCTAGAATTCAGAGTTTGGGTTATTTTGGTTTTCTCATTTTTCTTGTGAATTCATTGGTTTAGACTTGATTTTGAGCTTGCTACTAGTCCATAAACTGGTTGAGGTTGCAGAAGCCCAAAGATATTTGTGCAATTTGGTTCAAGGTCTAGTTGTTGAAGTAATTAATAGGCATTTGAAGGTTAGTTTAAGGAAATAAAATAGGGAAAATCTTCCCTAACCGTTTGGTAAATTTCCAGGAAGGTGGGTTGGGGATAGATTAACAAACATGTTTTAAATTGAGGTCTGAATTAAATAGATAAAATTTGGGGAAGGGCTAAATGGTAAGTTTCAAAATTCACTACTGCTGCCCTAAAACTCCTTTATAAAGGTCCCCTTTCCTTGACTTTCAAGGCATAGATTACAATACTAAAAACTTAGAAATGACTGAGAGGGATACTTTAAGAAATATAGAAGTTTTTCTGCATCATTTTGATTTAAATTGCTAAGAATTGTTCTCTAGGTTATTAATAGTAATAGGTTAGAACTTTCAAAGAATTACTGATTCATTTTGGGTACAAAAATGGTTTAGAAGAACTGAGTACTGCTGTTGTTGATGTGTTGAGCTGCTATTACTACTGAAATCCTCACTTTCTATTTCATCTTTATATCCAGGTACCCTTTTTGGACCTTAGTGAATGTGAAGCTCAAAATTGAAGCATGTAATCGAATGTGGAGTTTAAGCATGGTATCAACTGACTTTGTTTAGAATGTAGCTTTATTTTTTTGCATTACATTGGTTTTAACTGTATGATCTGTTGTATTTGCCTATGCTATTGACAGTACCCTTCTAGGGTTGTATTAAGTTGTAGTTTAGCATGTGAGTTTAGTCTTCCTATCAGGTATACTACATTTGGACTTTAGTTTTGTCAATTGGACTCTTATTATTATGTATTTGATCTTGGACTGTTATGGTATGGATTTAACTTAGGTGAATAATATTTAAGTTAGTAGTAATGTTGGATTCTAGGTCAGCTCTTATCACTGACCTTGTTACTTTACATTTTGGTTTTAACAGTTGAATGAATTCAAGAACTATTGTTGCATTGTAGTGTCTAATGTAAATGTCTGAAGTATTCCACTGTTGCAATCACTATATGTATTCATTTAGTAGTAGTTTTGGTCTTAGGCTAGATCTAGTATTAATCCATGTATGCATTTCAGAAATTGATCTTTTGTTGGCTAAAATTTGTAGCATGCTTATTAGAACTACTAAAACGTGTAACATTATGGTAATAGGCTCTAGGAAATGGCTTGGGCCCAGATTTGATTTGGCCCAGCCTCAAGATGGGTTGTTTCAAATTAATATCGTTTTTTTGGTCAGTGTGGTGATACAGTTTGTTTTGAATAGTCAGTGATTCTCCTATTTAGGCTTTATGTTTGGCCTAACTAAGCCCTTGAGGTTTTCGATCTTTCTCTCCCAACATTGGGCTGTTCCTCAAGCCCAAGTACTTTTAAAAGGATGTTCATTGCTTCAGACCCTTTGCAAGTTTGGGTTTACCCCCCTAGTAATTAACTTTAGATATAATGCCTCATGTAGTTTTAGTTTAGAGAAATGTAAATAAAATTTAACTTGGATAAAATTCAAACTCCTCTAGTTTTAAAAAAAATTAAGCGTGACCTTTTTTTAGGTGGAGGCGTGCCATATCAACAAAATCTGTAATTTATGGCCCTCTTAAAAGTAGATCAAGGTTTCTGTCACGATCCGGATTTTCCTCCCTCGGGAATCGTGATGGTGCCTACTCGTCGAAGCTAGACAAGCCAAATTTAGTTACTTTTCCTTTAATAAACAATCCTTTTAACGATTCTTTGACAATAATACTTGAACAATGAAAACTCAACAATAATAAGCGGAAGTCTTAAATTTAAATAGCTAAATAAAATACTGAATTCCAACATAATCTCAACCCAAGCACTGGAGTCACATACTCACGAACATCTAAGAGATACTAAATACAAAGTCTGAAGGAAATATAAATCTATTTATCTCGAATATAATGAGATAACAGTCTAATGCAAGGATAGAAGGGAGACACCGGGCCCGCGGACATCTGCAAGGCTACCTCGGGTCTCTCTGGATTGAAAGTCTGCTCCCGTGCTAGTGCTCCTGCTGCTGCTCAAAACCTGGACCTGTGCAAAGAGTGTAACATCAGCACAACCGTCCACATGTGCTGGTATGTGTCTAGCCTAACCCCGGCGAAGTAGTGACGAGGCTAAACTGGACACCTCATAAACCTTTGCAATTATAAATATACAGCAGAAATTGAATACCAGGCAAGTAAACATGTTGTGGGGAGATAGCTATATTAACAGTAAGTCTAGAGTAGCAATCTAAGGGCAACTCAGAATTTATAGCGAACCAGAAATAATACCCAAGTAAGCACATTTTTATCAGTAACTGTTGCGGCGCGCAACCCGACCCAATATACTTCAACACTATTGCGGCGTGCAACCCGATCCACAAATATTATTGTTGCGGCGTGCAATCCGATCCATATCATTTATTATTGTTGTGGTGCGCAATCCAGTCCTCAAATATCATTTAGCATTATTGCGGCGCGTATCTCGATCCTTAAATATCATTGTTGCGGCGTGCAACCCGATCCATATCATTTACCGATCCTCAAATAACAAGTATTTAGAAGGAAATCCCGGCAAGGGTACGTAAATAACCAATAACAACTCGGCAAGGGGGTAAATCATTACTCTTATCTTTCTTTCATTTTTGTATCCTAGTTCACATTATCACTCGAGCCAAAGCTCCAAGTGTTTCTTATCTCATATACTTTCGTAAGTTTGTAATTCAAGCCGAGCAAATGCTCTACGAAGTTCCACGATCATAATTACTTTCACAAGGTCTCTTTCAACACATAGAGACCATCAATTAAGCATGGGAGACATAACAATAACCAACTATCCACAGATAAGGACCCACGGTCATGCTAGACACCAATGTATAGATACTTGTCACCATGTCTATACATCGTAGCAAGTAGCAACAAGACTCAACTCCTATTCCTTCAAGCTAGGGTTAAACCAAACACTTACTTCAAACTTCCAAGGTCAATTCAATCCTCAACAACCGCTTTCCCCCTCGAATCCGACTCCAACTCAGCCAAATCTATGCAATAATGACTTCGTGCTATCAATGTGCTAAACAAATCAAACCCAATGTCTAATTATAGTTTTTCCATCATTTTTCCCCAAAAGGTCAAAATGCCCCTCGGACCCACATGGTCAAAACCTGAGGTTCAAACCAAAACCCGATTACCCATTCCCCCATGAACTCAAATATATAATTCATTTTGGAACCAGACCTCGAATTGAGGTCCAAAATCCCCAATTTTAGAAAACCTAGGTTCTACTCAAAATTTTCAAATTTTCCCCATTAAAATCATTGTTTTGAAGTTGGAATTGTGTTTAAAGATTTTAAAGAGTGAAGAAAAAGAGTTAGAAATTACTTACCAATCGTTTTGAAGAAGAAGAATCGTTTAGAAAATCGCTTTTTAGGTTTTGGGTTTTTGAAAATGTAAAAAATAATAGAAATTCTCGACTTTATATACCCTCCCTGAAGACCCAGCGCGGACCGCGCAAAATTGCACCGCGGCCGCGCTGAAGACCGATCCAAGATGCCACTCAGTGAACGTTCCAGCGCGGACCGCACAACAATGGGCACGGCCGCGCTGGTCGACCTGGAAACAACTGGCTCTATGAACTTAGCCACACGGACCGAGCATCGATGACCGTGGCCGCGCGGCTTCCACCGCGGACTGCGCTAAGGCGACCGCGGGCGCGCTGGAGCCTGTAATTTCTTGAACCTGCAGCATCTGATATTTCTAATTCTAAGACCTCCGGGACCTACTTAAAACTCACCCGAGCCCTCGAGGCTCTCAACTGAACATACACATAAACTTAAAACATCCTACGGACTCATCCGTGCGATCAAATCGCCCAAACAACATCATACACATCAAATTAGGCCTCAAGATCCATTATTCCCTTCCAAATTTTCATAAAACATCAAGTTTAGATTTCTTATTCCAAAACACGTCTAAAGACGCCCGAATTCCACCAAACTTTACAGAAAACGCTTAAACCATATATAAGACTTGTACCGGGTGTCGGAACTAAAATACGAGCCCGATACCACAGTCTTTTTAATCAAATTTCAATTTTCCAATTTCCTTAATTATTTTCAGAAAACAATTTCACATAAGAATTCATCTCTTGGACTTGGGTCCTCAGAACTCGATTTCGGGCATACACCCAAGTCCCATATTTTCCTACGGACCTTCCGAGACAGTCAAATCACAGGTCCGGGTCCGTTTGCCCAAAATGTTGACCGAAGTCAAACTTAATCAATTTTGTACCAATAATTTTTCCCACAAAATTTTTATTTAAACTTTTTGGCTACGTGCTCGGAGTGTGCACACAAATCGAGGCAACCCCAAATGAGGTTCTCTCGACCTCAGAAGTACAGAGTGAGTAGGGATAGAGGTGATGACCGCTTTAGGTCGTCACATTCTCCACCTCTAAAACAACCGTTCGTCCTCGAACGGACAAAAGAAAGAAGTACCTGAGTCGGGGAAAAGATGGGGATAACGGCTCCGCATATCAGACTCGGACTCCCAGGTCGATGCCTCAGGAGGCTGACCTCTCCACTGAACATGAATAGAAGGAAAACTCTTGGATCTCAGTTGACGAACCTGCAGGTCTAGAATAGCTATTGGCTCATCCTCATAGGACAAGTCCTTGTCCAACTGAACAATACTAAAGTCTAACACGTCTGGATAGTCGTGATACCTTGAAGCATGGATACATGAAAAACTGGATGCATGGCTGATAAGCTAGGCAGCAATGCAAGCCTATAAGCCACCTCTCCCACTCTATCAAGAATCTCAAACGGACCAATGAATCTAGGGATAAACTTGCCCTTCTTCCCAAACCTCATCACGCCCTTCATAAGCAACACTCGGAGCAATACCCGCTCACCAACCATGAAAGCTACATCTGGAACCTTATGATCAGCATAGCTCTTTTGCCTAGACTGAGCTGAACGAAGCCTATCCTGAATGATCTTGACCTTGTCCAAGGCCTCCTAAACCAAATCCGTACCTATCAACCGAGCCTCTCCCGGCTCAAACCATCCAACTGGAGACTTACATCGCCTACCATATAAAGCCTCATAAGGAGCCATCTGGATGCTCGACTCGTAGCTATTGTTGTAGGCAAACTCCACTAAAGGCAAGAACTGATCCCACGAAACTCCAAAATCAATAACACAATCTCGGAGCATATCCTCCAAAATCTAAATAGTCCGCTCGGACTGACCGTCCGTCTGGGATGAAATGATGTGCTCAAATCTACTTGTGTGCCCAACTCTCGCTGAACTGCTCTCCAGAAGCATGAGGTAAACTGCGTACCCCGATCCGAAATGATAGACACGGGTACACTATGAAGGCGAACAATCTCCCGAATATAGATCTCAGCGAATCTCTCAGAAGAATAGGAGACTGCCACATGAGTGAAATGCGCTGACTTGGTCAGCCTATCAATAATAAACCATATCGCATCAAACCTCTTCCGAGTCAACGGAAGTCCAGTAATAAAATCCATAGTAATTCTCTCCCACTTCCACTCGAGAAGCTCAATCCTCTGAAATAGACCACCAGGCCTTTGATGTTCATACTTGACCCACTGACAATTCAAACACTGAGCCATATATGCTGCAATATCTTTCTTCATTCTACGCCACCAATAATGCTTCCGCAATCCTAATACATCTTCGCAGCACCCGGGCGAATAGAGTACCTAGAGCTATGGGCCTCCTCTAAAATCAACTCTCGAAGCCCATCCATATTAGGCACACAAACTCGCCCCTGCAATCTCAAAACTCCACCCACATCTAAGGTAACCTGTTTGGCACCTCCTCGCTGCACCATGTCTCTAAGGACACACAGATAGGGATCATCAAACTCCCGGTCATGGATACGCTCCAATAATGAAGAACGAGCGATCGTGCAAGCTAACACACGACTGGGCTCAGAAACATTCAGTCTCACGAACTAATTGGTTAAGGCCTGAACATCCAAAGCAAACGGCCTCTGACTGACTGGAATATAAGCAAGACTGCCCATACTGGCTAACTTCCTACTCAAAGCGTCGGCCACTACATTGGCCTTTCCCGGATGATATAAAATGGTGACATCATAATCCTTTAACAACTCCAACCACCTCCTTTGCCTCAAATTTAACTCCTTCTACTTGAAAAAGTTTTGTAGACTCTTGTTATCAGTGAACACCTCACATGCCATGCCATACAAATAGTGCCTCCAAAATCTTCAAGGCTTGAACAATGGCTACCAACTCTAAATCATGCACTGGATAGTTCTTCTCATGAATCTTCAACTGTCTCGAAGCATAGGCTATAACCTTGCCATCCTGCATCAATACTGCACTAAGTACAATATGGGAAGCATCACAATAAATGGTATAAGGCCCAGATCCTGTGGGCAAAACCAACATCGGTGCCGTAGTTAGAGCTGTCTTGAGCTTCTGAAAGCTCGCCTCACACTCATCTGAACATCTGAACTGGGCACCCTTCTAGGTCAACCTGGTCATCGGGGCTGCAATAGATGAAAATCCCTCGACAAACCGACGGTAGTAGCCTGCTAACCCCAAGAAACTCCGAATCTCTATCGCTGATGCTGGTCTAGGTTGACTGCCTCTATCTTCTTCGGGTCCACCTGAATACCCTCAGCTAATACAACGTGACCCAAAAATGCTACTGAACTCAGCCAGAACTCACACTTGGAGAACTTGGCATATAACTGATATCCCTCAGAGTCTGAAGAACCACTCTAAGGTGCTGCTCGTGCTCCTCCTGGCTGCGGGAGTACACCAAAATATCATCAATGAAGACTATCACGAACATGTCCAAATATGGCCTGAACACTCAGTTCATCAACTCCATAAACGCTGCTGGGGCATTGATCAACCCAAATGACATGACCAAGAACTCATAATATCCATATCGAGTGCGGAAATCTATCTTAGGGACATCGGATGCCCTAATCCTCAACTGATGGTAGCCAGGAGAATACCCTGGCACCCTGAAGCTGGTTGAAAAAATCATCAATCCTCGGTAGTGGATACTTATTCTTAATTGTTACCTTGTTCAATTACCGGTAATCTATGCATATCCGCATCGGCCCATCCTTATTCTTGACGAATAACACTGACGCGCCACAAGGAGAGAAACTGGGTCTAATGAAACCCTTATATAGCAAATCCTGCAACTGGTCTTTTAAATCCTTCAGCTCCGACGGGGTCATATGATATGGAGGGATAGAAATGGGCCGGGTGCCCGGAGCCAAATCAATGCCGAAATCAATATCCCTATCAGGTGGCATACCCGGCAAGTCTGAAGGGAAAATGTTGGGAAACTCCCTAACAATAGGCACAGAATTTATGGGAGGGACCTCAGCACTGGAATCACGAACATAGGCTAAATAGGCTAGACACCCCTTCTCGACTATACGTCGAGCCTTCACGTACAAAATGACACTGCGGGTAGAGTGACCTGGAGTGCCTCTCCACTCTAAACGAGGCATATCCAGAAAATCTAAGATCACAGTCTTGGCATGGCAGTCCAAGTTAGCGTGGTAGGGTGATAGTCAATCCATACCCAATATGACATCGAAGTCAACCATATCTAAGAGCAACAATTCTGCATGGGTCTCAAGACCCCCAATCACTACAATACATGAATGATGGACTCGGTCGACCATGATAGAGTCACCCACCAGTGTAGACACATATACATGAATACCCCAAGAATTACTAGGCATGACCAAGCATGGTGCGAAATAAGATGAACCATATGAATACGTAGACTCTGGATCAAATAGTAATGAAGCACCTTGATCACAAACCAGAACCGTACCTGTAATGATTGCATCTGAAGCCTCAGCCTCGGGCCTGGCCTGAAGAGTATAACAATGGGGTTGGGCCCCACCACCCTAAATTGTACCCCTAGGTCGATCTGCTACTAGCTGACCTCCGCCCATGGCGGTCTGAGCTCCACCTCTATAACCTTTACATCCACCTGGCTGTGGGGCATCTGCTGCCTGGATCATAGAATGGGGACCCCGCTGCTATGACTGAGTACCCCTCAATATTGGGCAAGCTCTCTTGATATGACCATACTCACCACATTCATAACACCCCTCCGAGCACTTTGGCTGGCCCTAGCGACCTGAATGACCTCCACAGAAATTCTAAAGTGGCAGTGCGCTGATGGAAGCTGGCGGTGAGTGACTGCTCATCAGAAAAATGCCCATGGAAACCACGGTCACCCGGGGCACCCTGAGAAACCTAGAGGGCTGACTAGAAAGGCCTAGAAGGCTAGCCCCTATCATAAAAATCCCTGCCTCCAGATGAGGCACCACTGAATCGAATTGAGTGATGGGGTCTCTTATTTGCTGTATGGCCACCCCCTGTGCCAGAACCATCTCAACTCGGTGGGCCACATTGGCCGCCTCCTAAAAGCTGATCTCACTACCAGTCTCCCTAGCCATATGGAGACGAATCGGCTAAATCAAACCATCAATAAATCTTTTCATCCTCTCCCTCTCAGTGTGGAGTATGACAAGAGCATGGCGAGCTAGATCGATAAACCTGGCCTTATACTGAGTGACCGTTGTAGAGCCCTGCTGGAGGCACTCAAACTGTCTCCGATAAGCATCCCTCTGAGTAACGGGGAGAAACTTCTCCAGAAATAACTCTGAAAACTGATCCCAAGTTTGAGACGGCGACCCTGCTGGTCTGGCTAAACAGAAATCCCTCCACCATGTCTCGTCGAATCCAGATAAACAGAATGCAGCAAAATCAACTCCATTGGACTCCACAATGCCTATGTTTCGAAGAACCTCGTGGCATCTATATAAGAAATCCTGGGGGTCCTCAGAAGAAGCACCGCTGAAAGTAGTAGTGCAGAGCTTGGTGAACCTATCCAGCCTCCTCAAAGCATCTGCGGACATAGCCGCTCCATCGCCGGTCTGAGCTACTACCCCTAGCTGAACCGCCATAGCTGGATGAACCACTAGAATCTGACCCTGGGGAGCTACCTACTCCGGAGTACGTGTAGCAGGAGTCTGGGCTCCTCCTCCAGCCTGAGAAGTGGCTGGGGCTATAGGAAGCAATCGTGCTCGGGTGACACCCTCCATGAGGCCACTAAACGGACCAAAGTGTCCTGAAGGACTGGGGTGGCAATAAACCCCTCTGGGACCTGAGCTGGGCCTACTGGAGCTGCTGAGGCTGGGGCCGGAACCTCCTCGTCAAAGTCGACCTGAGACTCCGCCGCTGGTGCTGCTGCTTGGGGCTGAGCTCTGCCCCTACCTTGGTCTCTAGCACGGTCTCATTCCCTGGCACTAGCGGGAGCTGCCTGGGGCTCGAAATGCTGATCGGTAGATGAGGAAGCGCGTGTTCTCGCCATCTTCGAGAAAATAGAATAGAAGTTCAATTAGCATTGAGAAAACCAAATCGCACGACAATAAAGAACAAATGAGAGATTTTTCCTAACTTGAAAGCCTCTGGGGATAAGTATAGATGTCTCTGTACCGATCCCTCTGACTCTACTAAGCTTGTCCGTGAGTTGTGAGACCTATGTAACCTAGTGCTCTGATACCAACTTGTCACGACCCGGATTTTCCACCCTCGGGAGTCATGATGGCGCCTACTCATAGAAACTAGACAAGCCAAATTTAGTTACTTTTCCTTTAATAAACAAATCCTTTTAACAATCCTTCGACAATAATACTTAAACAATAAAAATTCAACAATAATAAGCGGAAGTCTTAAATTTAAAGAGCTAAACAAAATACTGAATTCCAACATAATCTCTACCCAAGAATGGGACTCACATACTCACGAACATCTAAGAGAATACTAAATACAAAGTCTGAAGGAAATATAAATATGTTTATCTCGAATATAATGAGATAACAGTCTAATGCAAGTATAGAAGGGATACACCGGGCCCGCGGACGTCTACAAGGCTACCTTGGGTCTCTCTGGACTAAAAGTCTGCTCTCGTGCTAGTGCTGCTGCTGCCACTCGAAACCTGGACCTGTGCAAAAAAGCACAGAGTGTAGCATCAGCACAACCGACCTCATATGCTGGTAAGTGTCTAGCCTAACCCCGGCGAAGTAGTGACGAGGCTAAAATGGACACCTCATAAACCTGTGCAATTATAAATATACAGCAGAAATCGAATACCAGGCAAGTAAACATGCTGTGGGGAGATAACTATATTAACAGTAAGTCCAGAGTAGCAATCTAAGGGTAGCTCAGAATTTATAGTGAACCAGAAATAATACCCAAGTAAGCACATGTGTTTCAGTAACTGTTGTGGCATGCAACCCGACCCAATATACTTCAACACTGTTGCGGCGTGCAACCCAATACACAAATATCATTGTTGCTGCGTACAACCCGATCCATATCATTTATTATTATTGCAGCATGCAACCTGATCCTCAAATATCACTTAGCATTATTGTGGCACGCAACCTGATCCTCAAATATCATTATTGCGGCATGTAACCCGATCCAAGTATTTAGAAGGAAATACCGGAAAGGGTACGCAAACAAACAATAACAAACCGGCAAGGGGGTAAATCATTACTCTTCTCTTTCTTTCATTTTCGTAACCTAGTTCACATAATCACTCGAGCTAAAGCTCCAAGAGTTTCTTATCTCATATACTTTCATAAGTTTGTATTTCAAGCCGAGCAAATACTCCACGAAGTTCCACGATCACAATTACTTTCACAAGGTCTCTTTCAACACATAGAGACCATCAATTAAGCATGGGAGACATAACAATAACCAACTATCCACAGATAAGGACCCAAGGTCATGCTAGACACCAATGTATAGATACTCGTCACCATCCCTATACATCGTACTCGATCAAATAGCAAGTAGCAACAAGACTCAACTCTTATTCCCTCAAGCTAGGGTTAAACCAAACACTTACCTCAAACTTCGACGGTCAATTTAATCCTCAACAACCGCTATCCCTCTCGAATCCAGCTCCAACTCAACCAAATCTATGCAATAATGACTTCATGTTATCAATATGTGCTACAAAAATCAAACCCAATGTCTAATTATAACTTTTCCATCATTTTTCCGCAAAAAGTCAAAATGCCCCCCGGGGACCACATGGTCAAAACCCGAGGTTCGAACCAAAACCCGATTAACCATTTCCCCATGAACTCAAATATATAATTTATTTTGGAATCGGACCTCGAATTGAGGTCCAAAACCTCCAATTTTAGAAAACCTAGGTTCTACTCAAAATTCCCAAATTTTCCCCATTAAAATCTTTGTTTTGAAGTTGGAATTATGTTTAAAGATGTTAAAGAGTGAAGAAAAAGAGTTAGAAATTACTTACCAATCATTTTGAAGAAGAAGAATAGTTTGGAAAATTGCCTCTTAGGTTTTGGGTTTTTGAAAAAGTGAAAAATAACTGAAATTCTTGACTTTATATACCCTCCCTGAAGACCCAGCGCGAACCGCGCAAAAGTGTACCGCGGCCGCGCTGAAGACTAAACCAAGATGCCACTCTCTGAACCTTCCAGCGCAGACCGCATAACATTGGGTACGGCCACGCTGGTCGACCTGGAAACTACTGGCTCTCTGAACTTAGCCATGCGGACTGCGCATGGACGATCGCGGTCGTGTGGCTTCCATAGCGGACTGCGCTAAGGCGACTGTGGGCGCGCTGGAGCCTGCAATTCCCTGAACCTGCAGCATCTGATATTTCTAAGTCTAAGACCTCTGGGACCTACTCAAAACTCACCCGAACCCTCGAGGCTCCCAACCAAATATACACATAAACTTAAAACATCCTATGGACTCATCAGTGCAATCAAATCACCCAAAGAACATCATACACATCAAATTAGGCCTCAAGACCCATGATTCCCTTCCAAATTTTCATAAAACATCAAGTTTAGAGTTTCTAGTCCAAAACACGTCTAACGACGCCCGAATTCCACCAAATTTTACAGAAAATGCTTAAACCATATATAAGACTTGTACCGGGCGTCAGAACTAAAATACGAGCCCGATACCACAGTCTTTTTAATCAAATTTCAATTTTCCAATTTCCTTAATTATTTTCAGAAAATAATTTCACATAAGAATTTGTTTCTCAGACTTGGGACCTCGGAACGCGATTCCGGGCATACACCCAAGTCTCATATTTTCCTACGGACCTTCCGGGACCGTCAAATCACGGGTCCGGGTCCGTTTACCCAAAATATTGACCGAAGTCAAACTTAATCAATTTTGTATCAATAATTTTTCTCACAGAATTCATATTTAAACTTTTCGGCTATACGTTTGGACTGCGCACATAAATCGAGGCAACCTCAAGTGAGGTTCTCACGGCCTCGAAAGTATAGAGTGAGTAGGGATAGAGGTGATGACCCCTTTGGATCGTCACAGTTTCTTTGAGAAAGAGATTGAGGTGTGCGATAAGCAAGTTAAATCCTCTATGGCCCTCACAAATGTTATAATTTAGATACTAAAATAAATCTCGTAGTTTTCTTTGCTAATTTTATAATTATCGTTGCTATTATCCAAATTCGGGGGTACATTTCATGTGACCCGGTTCTAATTTCCAACAAGGTTAAATAGAATGTGTCATGAACCATGGGTGCATTTCATGTAGCGTGGCTTATGAAGTGTATTTAATTACCTTGAAATAATTCCTTAAATCAAAAGTGGTTTTAAAGCTAAAAATGCACATAGGTTTAGAAGTATTTAAAATCAGATAATTAGGCCAATAATAATAGTTGAGCGACCGTGCTAGAATCACGAAACTCGGGAATGCCTAATACCTTCTCTCGGGTTAACAGAATTCCTTACCCGGATTTCTGTGTTCGCAGACTGTAAAATAGAGTCAATCTTTCCTCGATTCGGGATTTAAACGGGTGACTTAGGACACCATAAATTATCCCAACTGGCGACTCTGAATTTTAAATAATCCCATTTTGATTGTCACTTTAATTGAAAAAAAACTCCCTTATACCCTTCCGGTTGTAGGTAAAAAGGAGGTGTGATAACAGTTCTGGAGTTCTTCAATAATGAAAGTTGCTGAAACAGTTGAATGCAACTAATATTGCGTTGATTCATGCAAGCCAATTCAGGCCTATATCATGTTACAATGTATTGTACAAGTTCATCTCAAAGTTGTTATATTGCAGACTGAAAGTGGCAATTCAACTTCTGGTAACATATAACCAATTTGCTTTTGTACATGGCAGATCTATGCTCCACAATGTGCTTATATGTCATGACATACACTATAACATGAAGACTACTCCTAGGTGCCTTATGAAGATAAACCCGAGGAAAGATTATGGCATGGTAAATTGGGAATTCTTAGAGGAGGTTCTGATTGGTTATGGCTTTCCAATCAAGTTCACAGTGTTGATTATAATATGAGTGTAAATGGTAAAAGTCATGGTTTCTTTGAAGGAAAAAGGGATCTTAGACAAGGTGATTCAATTTCACCCTTACTATTTGTACTTGTGATGGAATATTTTCCTAGAACATTGGGTTGTACGAGTGCCCTCCCAAATTTCAAATTCTATCCTATGCGCAAGCACTTGAAGTTGACACATCTAGTTTTTGCTAATGACCTCATGGTGTTATGCGATGGTGAAAGAGGTTTAGAGGATAGAGTCCTAGAGGCTTTAGCACATTTTAGTAATGTATCAGGTTTGGTGGCTAATATGGACAAATCTAGCCTATTTATGGCATGCATTGATGATCATATAAAGGAAGTTCTCCTAACCAACACTGTTTTCTCCTTAGGGACTTTTCCTATAAGGTACCTATGTTTACCACTGTCACCGAAGAAGTGGAGCGAGTTGGACTGCTATCAACTTGTTGAGAAGATAAAAAATAAAATCAAAGTTAGTTATGCTAAGCAAATATCATATGCAGAGAGGCTTCAAGTGGTTAATGCAGTGGTATTATCAATTCATAGCTTTTGAGGAGCAGCCTTTGTTTTACCTCAGAGCATAATGGAGGAGGTTGACAAGAAGTGTACAAAGTACCTATGGTGTGTCTTAGAGGAGACGAAGGCCTCATTTGTTTGCACTTAATGGAGGTCTGAATCTTAATCATTCAGATCTCACACGTTAAGTATATTTGTTTTTAAAGTCTCAATCTTAATTATTAAGAACTTAATCATTAAGTCTGTTTGTTTTTTTTATTTCACAGCTACTTAATGGGTCTGAATAGGTCTGTATGATTAAGATCTATAACAGAAACTTAATTTCATTAAGATGCTATCACATATTCATTATTAACTGCCGCCACCGCCTACCATTATCAATTACCACCACCACCACCATCACTCCCACCCCCACCACCACCACCACGCCACCATCATCCTCAATCATAGCCGCCACCATTATCAACCATCACCACCCACTATCCCCACTACTCTGACCACCTCATTCTCACCCACAATCAACATTCATCTACCTCAACTACCACAATTGTCCACTCCATCACCATCAACAACCACAGTTGGTACTGCCTATGTTATAACCTACTACCACTCACCCACCTTCTCGAGTCACAACTATTGACACCAACCGCCATTATTAATTATCACCACCCACCACCACCACCCTCAATTATAATCACCACCACTACCAATCACTACTAGCTACTAGCATGAACCACCATCATCAACCAAAACTACCACCAACTACCGCCTCTAGTCGACATTCACCCGTTATCCATCACCACCAACAACTATCATATTTTAAAAAATTATATATTTTATTGATAGAATATTAGATTAGTTAGTATTTTATTTTAATTGCATGTTTATTAATTTTCAAATAAAGATAAATTTTATACATCCAGATGTTAAAAATCAAACAGTCTTAATTATTTTTATTCGGATCTTAATATATGCAGATGTCTTAATCTTAATACGCATCTTGATATTCAGATGTGTACTCAGATTCAGACGTCTTAATCTTAAGAAAAACAAATGAGGCCGAAGAAGATTTCTCTACTAGTGTGGGAGAAAGTTTTCCTGCCTAAAAAGTTTGGTGATCTCAACATTAAAAGTTGTAGGGAATAGAATAAAGTTTCTGTTGGAAAATTACTGTGGCAGCTTGTTATGAAAAAGGAGTTTTTATGGGTTAAATGGATCCATAAGGCTTATATGAAGACTGATGTTAATATTTGGACTCATGATATTCCACAAGATTGTAGTTATTATTGGAGAAAACTAAATTCTCTTAAGGAAGAGATGAGGAACTGGTAGCTGAGTGTCAATGGGGATTACTCAATCACAAGGAGTTAGTTGGATATTAAAGGTCCTCACAAGAGATGGCCAACAACTGATCTTCACTATAATGCAATAGCTCAATCAAAGCATAGGATCATCATGTGGTTAGAAACTCAAGGAAGACTGTTCACTAAGGCTAGACTGAGTTCTTCGCATATTCAGATGGAGGATGATAAATGTATGCTATGTAATGATCAGGTAGTGGAAACAAACTAACACTTGTTTGTAGAGTGTCCTTGGTCCAAAACTGTTCGAGAGGAAGTAATGCATTGAGAAGGAATTCAAATGCAACTGAGAGATACACATAGAGTTCTGTACATAATTAAAAGGAAGAAGTGGCAGCTGGTTAGGAAGGAAGTTGCTACTACATTATGGGCAGCAATAGTATATCATATTAGGAAGGGTAGAAACTAGAAAATATTCAAGAATACAATTATAAATATGGAGAGTATAGTAACACATATTAAAAAAGAGCTAATAAATTGGATTGACTTGTTTAGACATACTAAGAAAGGGAAGAGATGTAGTGTATTGATACAGAGGTTGATGTGTAATTAGTAATCTCTAACGCCTGATCCGAAACTCTCCATATAAGGAGTTTTAGGGTCAAGGTGCTGCCTTGGTGTACTCTTATGGTTTGTTATCAATGGTAATTCACAGTGTTACCAAAATAAAATATTTCGAGATCGAATCCTACATACATTTATTTTCATTTACACTCGTCCCTTTTCTTCTTTTACCTTTGATTTGCTTGCCTCTTTATCTTTCTTCTTGTTCGTCTAAGAATCGCTTTCCTTTTTATTCTCATTGCAATTTTACTTTCTTTTACTTTTTCCTTTAGTGTATTCTCTTTCTAATTTTATTATCTTTTCCATTTCCTGGTCCTGCTATCTTCCTATATTTCTTTATTTCTCAATTTTCTTTTTTTTTTACTACTTTTCTTCCTTTAGTTGGTTTCAACTATTTGACTTTTTTCTCCAAAATAATTCTCCTTTATCTTTTCATTTTCTCAATATAACCTTTGTGACTGAAGTCAATTTCATATAGTTTAAATTAACTTTTGAAATTTTTATTTTTATTCATGCGTGTTGAAAGTTAAACTTTTCACTTCATATCGACCTAGACCAATGATGCACTGAAGTTGAAGTTTGAAAATTAGCGTAACTAATAATGTTATTATTCATCGTTTTCAAATTATGAAAACACCGAATACAAATGTGAATATTCTAATCTTTTGATGATAATATTATATATATACTTGTTCAAATATTTTACCATCAAGTTTTAAATGGTTGTGCAATTATAAGTCTCCGTCATAGGTAACTTAGTAATCATGACTTTAAAATTTTGGATCTGTCACTGGGGTGCTAACCATCTGAGTTAACCCCTCTTGTCACTTTCTTTTATAATTTATATACAATTAGGGAAAAGAAGCCCATACGCTTGAATCCAAAAGCGACAAACTTTACTTTGTAGGTGTTGCTATAAAAGATTGCTTTGTGCTTCTTTATTGCTGCATCCTCCCCCTCTACTTGTTAATTTTTTCCACACAAAAGCAAATGAACTTTTGTTTCCTTAATAATAGCAAGATTAAATTATAGAAACTCAGATGTTCTTCTTCTTCCTTTAACCTAGGACTGAAATCATGCAAAATCTGTTGGAAAAAATCTTCACCAAATTGGCAAAGAGTGTAGATATAAGCTCCTTAAAGTATTTTAAATTGTTTGTGACAACGTCCAATCAAAATCGAATCCAATCTCGAAAATTCAGTTTTTGAACTCGAAGCTTGGTAACTTAGTTAATGGCAGAAAGCTATTCTTCAAGTTTTCCACTCCAAATGAATGAGTAAACACAAAAAGGACTTGGGAATATCAAAATTACTAATTTTTTGCAATAGCTCTAGTACCGATCAACAACTAAAACATACAATTTACGTAGAAAAATCGTTATTGCATATACTTTATGTACCCTGCAGACAATTATATATTGTATGTACATTGTATGTCGCTTGTGTTTACCCATAGAATAGTACAGTCGAATTTATACGTGGTTTATAGACAACCGAATCGATTTAATCCCAAAATGATAAATAAATTAAATAAAAATCCAAGACTTAGCATTGAAATCGAGTTAAGATAGCAGATAACTTGGTTCCGGGAGTAGAGTTTATCAATAAACAAGAAATCAAGTGTTATTCTGCTTAGAATAATGTGTAGCATATGTTTGTCGGAAAATTCATGTTCTTACAATGATTGTTGAAATCACTAGTTAGTTGCACCTAAGAAACAAGGTCCTATGACCAAACCCCTCTTAAATGGCAATTATAGAGGCCATTGAAGAATGTATAACGGCAGTCTATGAATGTCATATTCTCTATAATGCACTATGTGTTTAATATTGCAGATATTCTTCATTGAATGCTATCAGGTGGCAGGCATTTATTTTTCTCCATGAGCAACATTCTCTTCAGGTACTTCCCGGTGCCAACTGGTACTGCTGCACCCGGTCTTGATTTTCACCTATCTCACTTTCCGTCTATCTCTGGTTTCACCTTGTCGCGATCCAAAAATCACAAGTCGTAATGACACCTAATTCAACCCGCTAGGTAAGCCAACTAACAGAAAAATACAACCCAACTGATGCTATAAGAGAAAAGAGAATAGGTAACTGAGCATTTATGAATTTACCAAGACATGGAAGTACAAATCACGAGCTTCTATGATTTGAAATTTCAAAACTGATACAACTAAATACACGTTCTGTTTGAAGGTTACATAAACAGATTAACAATAATCTAAACTATCAAGGACAAGTGGCAGCTATAACCAAACACACGAACATCTTCCAAATCAACACCCGACGTCACTAGCAGCTCCGCTTCAAATCTACACGGAATGTGTAAAAGTGTAGTATCAGTACAACCGACCCCATCTACTGGTAAGTATTATATCTAACCTCGTCGAGGTAGTGACGAGGCTTTTAGTTGAAGATGCTTATTGTTATAACATGTACATTAGACTAACATTATATGCAGTTTCAAACATAATAGATAATAGTACCGTACATAACTTTACGAGATAGTCAACAATTACTAGCAGGAATCACAGTAGAAAATTTACAATCCTTACTGGTATGAGAAGTATATCCAAGATATCAAGTCAAATGGCACGGTAACACCCTTCATGCTTCTATCTCATCCTCACCATATATAAATAAATTTATGTGACAAATCAATTAGCATGGCAATACCCTTCGTGTGTTCAGCTCATCCTTCCCAAATGTACGTATAGCAGAACCAACCATATGACAGATACACCATAACAGGAATTACAAAGTAAGAAATACACAAGTAACAACAATGGATGAGAATATACATGTGGGCAACAATAAAAGACTAGGCGGAAAACACGTGAGTAATAACAACCAATAGGAAAACAAAGAGTATCAACTTCAATTAACTATCATGGTGGAGGCCTAAGTACAAATATAGCAAACAAGAAGGAAACGCAAGATCTTCACAAGTTAACAAGCAAGGGCATTAATGACTAGCACGATGGATGTACACTAAGGTGCAACAAAATAGATACAACATGAGTATAATTATATAAGCAAGAAATAGACATGTTATTTGCAAGTTAAGCAAGTAGAAGGTATGAGAAACACAACAACAATTGAGATGGAGATCATGACAGAACAATGGCAGTAAATTACATCAGATCCATAATTATGACAATAACAGTTCAAGGTAAAGACAAGAACATATACACGAAAGACTGATATCAAACATAATGCATGTCCCTCATCCTCGCCTACACGAAAACACCTTTTGTGCCATGACCTCACGATAACATACAATAATAACGATATAAATAAAATGATACGACATCATCCTTCGTGCTTTAACTCTCAAATGATATGGCACGGCATTACCCTTTGTGCTTTTACTCTCAATATTGTGGCACGGCATCACCTTCGTGCTTTTACTCTCAATAATACGGCACGACATCACCCGTCGTGCTTTTACTCTCAATGATATGGCACAACATTACCCTTCGCACTTTACCCTTTCCCTCACATGATAATGTATAAACAATGGCACGACATCATCCTTCGTGCTTTACACTCTTCCTTACCAAGCATATGATTATCAATGACAAATAAGGTGGGAAGCACAATAATATCAAAGAGAGTGCTTTAACAGATAAGTCAAACAAATCCCAATCATATCTTTTCAAATCAGCAATGATTCAACAACCCTCGAAAACCGTATTGTTGAAATACTTCCATAATTCTCATAATGATCCACAACACAAGCAAAAAGTCTAGTATCTCATAAATATGGGCCATAGTAATGTAATAATGATTTCGCATAGAGATGACCGAATTAGACACATCAATGTATTCTCAGAATTCTACAAAATTCGATCAAATTATATTGGGCTAATTCTTTATTACTAACATTTTATACTATGTTCTTAGCATCGGTAAATCAAGTGAAGCATGAAGCAAGGAAGTTATGTAATCCTACAAGACACAATTAAGACAGAATCTACCCCCCGAGTGTGAGCACGTGATTTTTTCCTCACATGAATTACTCCCACAAAAATCAAAACAAAAATATTTGTTTTATGGTGTGTAATTTTGTGGATTTTTCATGATATTTTTAAGCAATTGTATGCATTTGTATGTGCATGTTTGTTGGTTAAATTAATAAAAAATACAAAAATACGTTGTATTTGCATTTAAAATTTAATTTTATATTTTTTTTAGATTAGTTAAGAAAATTGTTGTTTTTTTTAAAAAAAAATACAAAAATAGCGTACTTTGCATTTTTAGTGTTTAATGTCAAAATTGTGTGTTTTGGTATTTAATTATTTTGTGATAATTACTACTTAGAGTTAATTATGTATTTTAGGATAATTTGATCAAGGATAAATTTAGGTTTGTATTTTATTAGAATTTTTAGAAAATAAAAAGAAAAGGAAAAAAAATTGGAGGAAATTCGAATTTAGGCCAAATCCCCCAAGCGCAAATGAATTTCCCCTAAAATCCACCAAAACCCACCCAGTCCAGAACCAAAATCACCATTGAAATGATTTAGTATGATAGGGAAACTACGCCGTTTCAATGTCATTCAATCCCAGCCCTCCATTTAACCCCCATCCAACCGTCTAAAAGCCCCGACGCAACCCGTGTGCAGCCCCGACCCGCTTCATCCAAGACCGACCCAGTCTCCCATTTAAAGAAACGATGTCGTTTCAATTAAGCAGTTGATCCAGGCCGTTGATCTTAGTTGATCTAACGGTCTGGATTGAATCCCTCATCCAGTATATAACACTCAAACACACCCCGCCCCCTTCTCATAACTCCCTCCTCTATATCGTTTCTCTTCAGAGACCAAGTTCAGCACCACCATGAACCACCGCTGATCGCCCCCCGAAAATTTCCCACGGCGGCGGTCAGTCGCCAAACCTCACCAAATTACACCCGAAACTCCCCTTGACCTCCTCTTTCCAAATGTCCAAACCACTCCCTTCGAATCACAGCCAAACCCGTCGAATATCGATTTGAATCGATGAACCCTAGCACCGCCCTAAAATTCTCTGGTGGCAGCGCCACCTCCCCTTGACCCCAAACTAACACCCAATGATCTCCTTGACCCCCTCACCCCTAATCCACCATTAGTTTACCCCGAATCCTTCCCGAACCATTCAAATATTGAATCAAAGTTTGAACCAAAAGTTCAAGTCAACAAGATTTCAAAGGTTTGGGGTTGGAATCAGCTTCAGTCGTGTGATCTCGGTTGAGAACACACGATTGAAGTTTATTCCGGTCACAAATTCAGGGATTCGTCGAGTCTTTGTGTCCAGAACAGTGTCGTTAGTTTTAAGGTAAGTTCGATTTTATTTTTTCCTTTGCTTTGATATTTATTTCCCTATGTTTCTTCTCGTTTTCCTTTCTTTCTGAAACAGATTAGTTAAAATATGAATTAGTTGTTAATCGAAATTATTAACTGTCTGTTTGATTTTAGTTCATCTTTTATCTGTTGTTAGTCAATCTTAGGAATAATTTGGAAATTCTGAACCCTTTATATTTGGCATGTGTTCTGTTTTGATTTTATTTTTTACATAAATTGTGTGATTGGTTTTGATTAAATAATCCTTGATTGTTGCTGATAATTAGTTTTAATTTCATGATTAGTTGGATTTTTTAATTAGTTCAATTTAAGGATATGTTTGGTTATAACTGGCTAGGCTAGATTTTGTTTAACCACAGCTACTTCTTGACCTGTTTATAAAAGGGGGCTGGTTTAGTTTAGTAATCTTCAAAATTATAAAGGGTAGTCAAGGGTTGTTTAATAAAAAATAATCAAGTAGGCGGCTGCTAAGTAATAGTTGGTACACTAATGAATTAGTTTAAAATTAGTGGAATTATTAAAAAATCAAGGATAATTAGTAATGGTAACCGCACCAATCATGATTCTAGGAGCGAAAATAGGCAGTAATGATTAAATAAAAGACACTAGAGTAATGGGGTAATAAGAAATTATAAAGTGAATTAATAATGGGGGATGCATTAACAGGAATTGCCTATTTAAGGATGAATGAGATACAGAGAAGGAGGGAGATATACAGACACATAGAAATATTATAAAAGTCATAAAAGAGAGAAATACTGAGTGAGTTTGAAAATTGAAAAAAAAGAGGGGGAACACATAGAGGGAATACACCCACACATTCTGAAAATTTCTGAAAAAATAGAGATAGACAGACCCAGGGAAAGAGATTAGGAGATTGGGAGACCATTATGTGAAAAGAGAGATGAAAAATACACTAATTACACACTCATATACACAGAAGGAGAGAAATACAGGGAGATAGTCTGCAAATTAAGAAAAACATAGACATGGAATAGGAAAATTTAGAAAGAGGGCACTGAAATTCACTGATACACATCCTGAAATTCTACTGTTTCATCGAACTTTTTTTCCCAGTGATTTTCTTTTGATCCTTTTCTAAAAATAATAGTTTTTCTAATTCATTTGGGGCTAGAGTGACTTGATTCTTTCAAAACTAATTTGGAATATGTGAATAGAGTTTTTTTTGTGTATTTATAAATTGGTTTCAAGTTTGGTTAAGGTCGGGTTTGGATTCTGTTGTCTGTTCACTGTTCCATTGAGTGTAGAGTTGGATTCATTGTTTGATTGTTGAATCTGGGCTTAGCTGATTCTACTGGTACTGATTGCTACTGCTGTTTTACTGTTGATCCTTACCAATTCCTCACTTCTGTTTTCTTTCCATCTTTAGGTACTCCCCTTTGAATTGTACTAAATGTCAGTCTCATATTGAAGATGAAATGGAGAAGTTCTCCTTTGAAACATAGCAACTTAACCTGTCCTGTTTGTATTACATTTTTAGCATGTTTAGACGTTTGACTCTATACAGCTTAGTCACTTTCAGTTGATTAGCTAAGTTTGTGTAATATAATTAAACTTTGGACTGTCAAGAATATGCTATTGATAGAATGTGGTAAAATCCTAATTTAAGAGTTGTCTTTTTAGCACGTTGGAATTGAGATAGGATAAGATAAAAAAATTCTCGTTACTTTACAAGTTATATCTTTATGCTTTAAGACGCATTAATATATGTATGTTGGATGCTAGCGGCTCAGGTTAATATCATGGAAGGAATACTAGTATGTGTTACAAGCAGAAATGGTAGCCAGTTAATTAGCATGTTCGAATGTAGAAAGCCAGGAAGTTGGTATAATCACTCAGCTTTTATTGGTTTTACATAGTTATAATTTTCTCCAGCTAGCATCTGAATGTTTTATTAATAAACATGATTCATTTAGTTTTTCCTCATGCGTGTTGAGTTAGAATAAAGAATACCTTAATCTGGAAGTAACGTGGCTATATAATTCTTCTTTTAAAATTTTCAATCAGTTAATATTTTAAATTAGATAATGAGAAATTCAGCAATTGGTAGTCTCATTTTTATTGCGTAACTAGGTGAAATGATTGGAATTGGTATCGTTGTTTAAAGTCTAAAGCTCCTAACGCTTAAAAGGACTTGCACTACCCCAAGATTCAAACTCAAGTTGCATTTCGAACTTGCGAAAATTTAGGCACTCCTTTGCGTTGAAGAGATTCTATAATGAGTCTCTTACTCTTGGTCTGTTGACCTGTTTGTGCTGGGTTAAATCCCTTTTGTCTAAGTTCATTAATTCTTTCCCATGCAAGCCTTTGGTAAAGCTTAAATGGAACCTTTAGTTTGTATAAGTTTAATTAAGTAAGTCCACTAATAGAATTCGAGGCGTGCCATTTAGTGAATTTTCATGGTCGTCCGCAAAGTAAATAATACGTTAGTCGCTTTAGCCGCGCTTTTAATAATTTTACCTTCTTAAATACGGGTGGGCATTTCATGCAACTCAAATCCAAACCCCAAAATGTTGGATAAAAATATGTCGAGGATCCGGGTGCATTTCATGTGACATGATCCAAAAATATATCTTTAAACGACGTTCACTTTCTTAAAATTTTTTTTAATTAAAAGCGGTAAGTAATTTTAGAATTGCACAATAGGATAATATGTATAAAAAATCAGATTTTCACCAAATATAGCAGTTGAGCGACCGTGCTAGAACCACAGAACTCGAGAATGCCTAACACCTTCTCCCGGATTAACAGAATTCCTTACCTGGATTTGTGATTCGTGGACTGTAATACAGAGTCAATCTTTTCCTCGATTCGGGATTTGAACTGGTGACTTGGGACACCATAAATTATTCTAAGTGGCAACTCTAAATCTCTTAATAAACAATCCTGTTTCGATTGTCACTTCAAGTTGGAAATAACTCCTTTTAATTATACCGCTTTACGGGGTGTAGTAGTGAAAAAGAAGGTGTGACAGCTCTGGCGACTCTACTGAGGATAATAACCCAGAACCATTGGTTCAGGGTTAGAAATTCGAGCTTGGAATAATTGTTATATTTTGCTTATTTATTATCTGATTTTTATTTGATGTTTTGGGCTTACATGTGCTAAATGTTGCTTTTTACCGCTTTGATAATTTTTGAACTATGTATATAAACTGTCTTCTCACGCACCCCCTCTGAGTGTTCTTGAAATTAAAATTGGGCATTTGCTTGACATAGCCCACTTTGTTTGAGATAGCCGAGGTGTTTGGCACCCCGTGAAGGATTTTAGTCACACATGTTTTAGGCGGGGAGCACCACCAGTTAATCTGGAAAGCAATGCTACCGGTACACTGACCCTCCTCGGCTCGAGTTGTCCACTCGAGTAAGCCAGTCTAGATACCTTCTCCAATAAGATTTGAACCTAGAAGAACAAACCTCATGCTGGATATCCCTAGTAGGTTCGCTTTATTTGCATCATGTGCATTTGACTTAGGGGACTCAACATAGGAGTTGGGTCTGTCTAGGACAGGTGCACCAAAATGAAAAGACCATCCTGATGCATCTTACTTTCTACTTGTGCATTTATCTGCTTCGGAGTTGCATGTTGACCGGCTTTTAAATAATGAGAGAGGAATAAAAAAAAATGGAAAAAGAAAAAATGTTTTTTTAAGAAAAAAGGGGGAATAATTTTTTAGGGAAAAATTAGGATTTAAAATGATAGCAAATAATTTTCTGTTTTCCTTTTTGAAAAATAGTTGATTTTATTTTCACCAAGTCCGGCAGAATTACGTAAGTTTGATTCTCACTGGATGCGGAATACGTAAGCAACCCATATCGGGTTCAACTATTCTGGAAAAAAAATTATTATTAAAAAAAGATTTTTTTTAGGGAAAATAAATATCGTTGTTTTGCCATAAGTGAAGGTAAGTCTTGTCCAAAATAGCCGAATGTCCCCAAAAGGACGCCAGAAGGCTGTTTTTGTGAGAACAACCGTCTTTGATGATTTCGCAAAATCTTTGGCCGGTTAGCAAACACAGCCTTTAAATCTTCTTCGAAGTTCTGAAAGGCCGTATTGACAACTAGATATTTTTATGAAATTTTTGAGAAACATTGATGATTTTTAAAAAAAAAGAAGACTGTATTTGTCAGTCATAGTCTGTTAGTCTATTTTTAGGCTGTTTTGATGTAGAGTCTTTTGGAGTCCGTTAATCTTGTAACAAAATGTGGCGTTGTAATAAACATATTTTTTTTATGGAAAAAAATTCCAAATTTTCTTTTTAGTCATTTTTTCACTTATCCGCCAGAACTACGTACGGTCTGATTCATGCGAGGTCATGATACGTAGGCAATCTCCATAAGATTCGACCACAACATAACTAAAAAAAGAGTGTATATAAAAGGAAAAAAAATCAAATAAAGAAAAATAAAAGGGAGTGGACCAAAGAAAAGTCGGGATGACGCAAGTAACCAGGCAAAAGCATAATAGAAATGGTTAACTGCTTAGGCGCATTGCATCCCTAATGTATGTTTGCCTATCTGTTAAGAGCCCTGTCGAGATGCCTTTATTTTGTTCATTTTGGTTTTCATTCAAGAAAGGTGGTTGGTTTGTGGTCATCGAAGTAACTCCTCTCCACAACATAAATCCAATAGGCGATGGCGGATAACAACAAAATTAGGGTAGTTGATATCGGTGCCCCAAAGTGGTTGGTTGAATAGGACACAAGTTTGGTTGATGAGGTGAGGATGTTAAGACAACACATAACAAACATGTATCAAGCTTGGATAGTTGGGAAGGCACCCATTCCACCACACCTGGTTTCTCAGATGTTATCCTTACCCAAACTTTGGCATCTCCCAATCACCCTAGTATCTCCATCACTCTTCCTCCAAGTTTTGGGAGGTTGAAGAACATAGATCAGTCCTTAAGGAACGTGCAAGGAAAGGGAGATCAGGGTAGCAGGTCTTGCAAAGAATTGTCTTCGTCACCTGACGTTTGCTTGCCCGCAGTGTTCAAAGTACCAAAGTTTGACTTATATGATGGGTGTGGAGATCTGGTAGCCCACCTGAGGGTCTATTGCAGTGAAATGAGAATTCTTGGAGAGAAAGATGGATTGATGATAGCCTATTTTAGTAAGAGCTTGACTGGGGCAGCTTTGGAATGGTATACTCGTCAGAATGTTGGTAAGTGGCATACATTGGGCGACCTGGCTCAAGATTTTGTGCGACACTTTCAATACAAATCAGGCACTACCCCAGACTGCTCCTCCCTATCTAAAATGGGAAAACGAATGAAGACTTTAGGGAATTTGGGTTCAGATGGAAGAAGCAGGCTGCTCGTGTCAATCCCCCGATTTTTGAAAAAGAAATTGTTGAGCTTTTACTACAAGTCCAGGAGCCCATCTACTTCAGTCATTTGATCTCAGCCTTGGGTAAACTTTTTAGTGATATGATAAAAATGAGGGAGATGGTAGAAGAAGGAATCAAGGCAGGCAAAATCATGAATCATCTGAAAGACAATCAGAACATCCTAGTGAGATTGGGTGGAAGAAAGAGAAACAGAGAAGATGATCCGACGCTTGATCGACCCTTTCAGCCTCGCCTTCGCACCCGTGAACAACATTGTGCACCAGATGATCCTCCCCAATACTACTTCTCTTCACATAACCCCCAAAATCATACATCACTTTCCCAGTATCCAGCTCCACAAAATGCTTATCTATTCCCACGAGCCTACTGCAAACCTCCTGGATCAGGTTTCCGGCCCAATCAAACCTTTAAGAATGAGAGGCTATGGAAGAAAACCTACACTCCATTGGGAAAGTCATATGCAAGTCTGTTCCAAAAGCTAAGGAAACTGGACATATTGAAGTTGATCCAAATAAGAATGCCAAACCCCGTTCCAAAGAAGTTTGACTTTTCTCAACGGTGCATATATTTCTCAAATGCCCCGGGGCATGACATAGAGAAGTGTTTGAATCTGAAGAACGCGATCCAGAAGCATATTGATGCAGGCGACATTGTCGTGCAAAGTCCAGATGTCGCGAACACTAGCCAAAGTCCATCACCTGTGCATAATGAGACGCATATGGTGGGTATGGTCTATTTTGAAAAAGAATGTGAGAACTCTTCTGGGAGCCTCAGAGGTCCACGTGCTACTAAGTTTTCAGCGCTATCAGAGGTTGATCTTAAGAACGAGCAGGCATGGGAAACCCAAAAGCAATTTGCTGAGAACAATGGGACGAAGACTTGTAAAGGTCCTAATATTATTAATGCATAAGTCAATAGCTAAGATGTTGAGCTTGGTAATTAGAAAGACTCCATTTCTTGGTCAAACGGAGTGGAGTTTTGGTGGCTTATTTTATTATCATTTTTGTTGTCCAGGTTATTTTAGGGTTGTAATCTGGATATTGTCTTGTAAATCAAACCCTTCTATCATTTTATTTTGTCAAGTTCCTTTGGTCATAGTATCTCATTTGGTGTTGTCTAGGTTTGTTCCAAGGGTTGTACCCCAGTTTAAAAGTTCTTGTTTTGTTGTACAAACTCTTTCCCTTTCTGTCTAATGCAATTCTCTGTTTTCCATTATTTCTAGACATTTTCTTTTGTTTGGTCCTCTCCTTTTTATAGTTCTTTTCCTATCGACTCTAGTGACATGACATGTGTGCACAGTTATAGGCCTAATCTTAAAAGTTAATCATGAAGCAATTGGGAGATGATCAGTTCACTTAAGGAAAATAAGAACAGATTTGGACATTTTGAGATCATTTGAAGCCCGAAACCTGTGACACTGGGGCTGATAGAACATAAATAAACCTTATATTTCATGCGACATCAGTTTGAAATTAAAAACAAGTTTGCCCAAATTGGCAAGGGTCGTTCGTGATAATGAGAATGGGAGTGTTGTCCAATAAGAGCTGTAAAATTAACAAATGGAAAAGGCAAATGTGTGGATATGCTTATCAAGTCTGGAACAATCAAAAGATGTTACGAGTGTCTGTTTAATTGTGTTGTTTGTACTTGGTGTGTTTTGAAGATTGGAATGACAAAGGCATTTTGTTCTTCTATCTAAACACTTTATCGTTCGTTACCCCTTTTGAGCCTTATTTGCTTTCTTTCATGCCCCTCTTTTGGAATCAGTAGCAAAAATTAGAAACACAAGCAGATAAGATAAGAAAAAGAAAAAGAAAAAGAAAAAAAGAAAACAACAAAAACAACAAAAGAGAAAAGAAAAAAAAGAAAGAAAAGGAAAAAGAAAAATAATAAATAAGTGAAAAGGAAAACTATAACAACTAGAAATATGTGTGAACTACGTTTGACCTGATTCCTTTTAACGATACGTAGGCAGCTTCATGGCTCGGTCATAGTGGAACAAAAATCAGGAGATTCCCAAGCAAGAAACTAGGGCAGAAGTTGTGGTTGTTGTAAAGAAATCTGGTTCCGAAGGTTGTAATTTTAAACCCAAGTTAATTTGTTTTGAGCCTTTAATACCCTTTCTTTCTAACCCTATCCAAAAGCCCACGTTACTATCCAAAGAAAGACTTTCTGATCAGTCTTCAAAAGACTCCAAGTCGAACAAGTAAATATGATTCGCGTCAGGGACGAGACTCCAATCCAAGCTGATGGAAATAAAAATGAGAGAATCTTATTGGTGAAAACCCTCACGGGCACCTTGAGGCGACTGTAAGGAGAGAGAAAGACCAAAAAGAGAGAGGCTTGATAGTGAAAACCTTTCAGGCACTACAAGTCGAATAATTATTGCAAATCAAATTTGATATACGGAGCATGGAAGTCCCGTTTGACGGAAAAAGGTACAACAAGAGGTGAACATCGGAATTACTTAACATAATAGGCCGCAAGTGCATGTCCCGATCATTAGAGTTAGTGTCCACATCCGATAGGTTTCTACTTTGCATTTTTTCTTGTTAGGAATCATTTTTTTCTCTTTGTCCTTTATTTTACTCCTTTTTTCGTGTTCACTTCTTCCTGAGTCTGTCTGGTCAGAACAAGTGAGAAATGACTTCAAAATTTGCCATCAACTTTCCAATTGCATAAGGCGAGATATGTGCTAGTATGTCAAAGTGGCATAAGTCGGGAAACAAACAACAAGCGCATTGAGCTGGTAATAATCAACGTACTTTGGGATTCCTGCAAAACATAAAGGTTTGATCCATATCAGTCCATGGAGAATGAGACAGATGGAGGGTGTTGGGTGAATGGATCAAAGGTATATTCTGTGATGAGATTGACAAAAAGGTGGACCAATGACAAGAAAGATATTCCAAGTAGAAATCAAAGGTTATAGACCTCAAGGCCAAAGTCGAGGGTTTAAATCAGGAAAGAGCAACATGCATGCTGAAGTTAGTAACAATCAATATGCTTTGGGGATCAGATGAAACACAAAGGGTCTGTAGATATCGTCCATGAGCAATGCAAAAAATTGAGGATATTGTGTCTGAAAGGAGAAAAGGTATTGCAGTGATACGTATGATAGAGAAAGTGGTTAATCAGTAAACAGGAAGGATCTTCGAGTAGAAATCAGCTGTCATGGGAAATATATGGGGTCAGATAAGAAGATTAGAAATAGTTGAGAAGTTTGTGACTAAGGAGTAGTCAGAAGATCGGAAGTTTTCAACCAAGTTCAAGGCAGTCGGACGAAGCAGGGCATGGAAAGGAGCGAAGAAGAAACCATATCCAGCAAGAGTATCACAACCAACCATCATATTTTAAACTAACAAGATTTTTCTTTGATGAAACAGGGGCAGAAAATTGCGGTTGTTTCAGAGAGACCCACCATAAGGAAAGGCAAGCACCAAACAGAACAGGGACGATAACACAAGTTTTAAGTGAAGCTGTTTCAAAGAAAGGTAACAAAAGTTTTAAGGGAAGCAGTTTCGAAGGAAGATAATTCGAGTTTCAAAGGAAGACAACACAAGTTTTAAGGGAAAGCAGTTTCGAAGGAAAATAATTCAAGTCTCAAAGGAAAATGGTTCAAGAGGCAAGGGAAAAAATGTAAAAAAAAGACAGTTTTTAAGTTGTTGAAGTCGGGAGCCCGCCCGGAGAATGGAGGCGTTACCTTTTTAATTTGTTGAAGTGGGGAGCCCGCCCGTAGAATGGAGACGTTACCTTTTTAAGTTGTTGAAATTGGGAGCCCGCCCGAAGAACGGAGACGTTACCTTTTTAAGTTGTTGAAGTCGGGAGCCCGCCTGGAGAACGGATGCGTTATCTTGTTAAAATTGTGAAGTCGGGAGCCTGCCCGGATAACGGAGGCATTACCTTTTTAAGTTTTGAAGTCAGGAGCCCGCCCGAAGAACAGAGGTGTACTTTTCAAGTTTTGAAATTGGGAGCCCGCCCGGAGAATGGAGGCGTTACTTTTTAAGTTGTTGAAGTCGGGAGCCCGCCCGGAGAACGGAGGAATTATCTTTTTTAAGTTGTTGAAGTCGGGAGCCCGCCCGGAGGACAGAGGTGTACTTTTCAAGTTTTGAAATCGGGATCCCGCCCTAAGAATGGAGGCGTTACTTTTTAAGTTGTTGAAGTCGGGAGCCCGCCTGGAGAATGGAGGCATTACCGTTTTTAAGTTTTGAAGTCGGGAGCCCGCCCAGAGAATAGAGGTGTACTTTTCAAGTTTTGAAATTAGGAGCCCGCCCGGAGAGCGGAGGAATACAACAAAAATAAAGAGGAATACATTCAAGATCAAGAAGTCAGGAGCCCGCCTGGAGAGCAGAGGAAGACGACAATGATCAAGATGGAGACGTTTAACGGATCAGTAACCAGGTACTAGCATGGCGAGAGGGAAAGCATTTCAACAAGTTGGTGCAAAATGGCAACAATGGATTTCACCGAGAGAAATACAAGGCGACAAGGCAACAACGGCAGTCGCAAGATTAAGTTCGAGAATAAATCTTTGTAATTCATAGACTATAGTTTAGTCTAACTTCTTAATTTTTCTTTTAGCATAGTGTAATAAGGGGGTCAGCAAGTAACAACAGCAACAACATTAAACACAGCTTCATGGTAGTCCTAAACCAAAACTTCCTGAACTACATTGAACTGATTCCTTTTTAGCCAATGATATGTAGGAAACCTTTGAAGCAGAGGTTTGGTCAAAAAATTTTTAAAAATGCTTCACACGGATTTCAAACGGGCAAAAATCGCTCGTATACGCTCACTTTGTCTTTGCACAAAAACTCTTAATGTTTACGGGCAAAAAGGGGCAGCTGTGAGCACGTAATTTTTGCCTCACACGAATTACTCCCACAAAAATCAAAAAAAAAATGTTTGTTTTATTGTGTGCAATTTTGTGGATTTTTCGTGATATTTTTAATTAATTGTTTGCATTTATGTGTGCATGTTTGTTGGTTAAATTAATGAAAAATATAAAAATAATGTTGTATTTGTATTTAGGATTTAATTTTATATTTTTTATATAAGTTAAGAAAATTTGTTTTTTAAAAAAAATACAAAAATAGCGTATTTTGCATTTTTAGTGTTTAGTGTCAAAATTGTGTGTTTTGGTATTTAATTATTTTGTGATAATTACTACTTAGAGTTAATTAGGTATTTTAGGATAATTTGGTCAAGGATTAATTTAGGTTTGTATTTTATTTTATTATAATTTTTAGAAAATAAAAAGAAAAGGAAAAGAATTGGCGGAAATCCGAATTTGGGCCAAATCCCCCAAGCCCAAATGAATTTCCCCTAAAATCCACCAATATCCACCCAGTCCAGACCCAAAATCAACCCCAACCCGGTCTAGATTAACTCATCTCCAAGACCATTGAAACGACGTAGTATGATAGGGAAACTACATCGTTTCAATGTCAATCAATCCCATCCCTCCATTTAACCCCATCCAACGGTCCAAAAGCCCTGACCCAATGCGTGTGCAGCCCCGACCCTCTTCATCCAAGACCGACCCAGTCTCCCATTTAAAGAAACGACCTCGTTTCTATTAAATAGTTGATCCAGGCCGTTGATCTTAATTGATCTAACGGTCTGGATTGAATCCCTCATCCAGTATATAACACTCAAACACACCCTGCCCCCTTTCTCATAACCCCCTCCTCTATATCGTCTCTCTTCAGAGACAAAGTGTAGCATCACCATGAACCACCGTTGATCGCCCCCCGGAAATCGCCTACGACGGCGGTCAGTCGCCAAACCTCACCAAATTTACACCCCAAACTCCCCTTGACCTCCTCTTCCCAAATATCCAAACCACTCCCTTCGAATCACAGCCAAACCTGTCGAATATAGATTAAAATTAGTGCCGCCCTAAAATTCTCCGGTGGCGGCGCCACCTCCCCTTGACCCCAAACTAACACCCAATGACCTCCTTGACCCCTCACCCCAATCCACCATTAGTTTCTCCCGAATCCTTCCTGAACCTTTCAAATATTGAATCAGAGTTTGAACCAAAAGTTCAAGTCAACAAGGTTTCAAAGGTTTGGTTTTGGAATCAATTTCAATCGTGTGCTCTCAGTTGAGAACACACGATTGAAGTTTATTCCGGCCACAAATTCAGGGATTCGTCGAGTCTTTGTGTCCAGAACAGTGTCCGTTAGTTTTGAGGTAAGTTCTATTTTATTTTTTTCCTTTTTTAGATATTTATTTCTCTTTTTCCTTTCTTTCTGAAAAAGATTAGTTAAAATATGAATTAGTTGTTAATCGAAATTATTAACTATCTATTTGATTTTAGTTCATCCTTTATGTGTTGTTAGTCAATCTTAGGAATAATTTGGAAATTCTAAACCCTTTAGATGTGGCCTGTGTTCTGTTTTGATTTTATTTTTTTGTTAGATTGTGTGTTTAGTTTCAATTAAATAATCCTTGATTGTTGCTGATAATTTGTTTTAATTTCATGATTAGTTGGATTATTTAATTAATTCAATTTTAGGATATGTTTGGTTATAACTGGCGAGACTAGATTTTGTTTAACCACAGTTACTTCTTGACCAGGTTGTAAAAGGGGGCTGGTTTAGTTTAGTAATCTTCAGAATTGTAAAGGGTAGTCAAGGGTTGTTTAATAAAAAATAATCAAGCAGGGGGATGCTAAGTAATGGTTGGTACACTAATGAATTAGTTTAAAAGAGGCACTACTCAATGGAATTATTAAAAAATCAAGGATAATTAGTGATGGTAACTGCACTAATCCTGATTCTAGGAGCTAAAATAGGCACTAATGATTAAATAAAAGACACTAGAGTAATGGGGTAATAAGAAATTCTAAAGTGAATTGATAATGGGGGATGCATTAATAGGAATTGCCAATTTAAAGGCTGAATGAGATACAGAGAAGGAGGGAGATATACAGACACATAGAAATATTATGAAAGTCATAAAAGAGAGAAATACTGAGTGAGTTTGAAAATTGAAAAAAAAGAGGGGGAACACACAGAGGGAATACACCCACACATTCTGAAAATTTCTGAAAAAATAGAGATAGAGAGACCCAGGGAAAGAGATTAGGAGATTGGGAGACCATTGAGTGAAAAGAGAGATGAAAAATATACTGATTACACACTCATATATACAGAAGGAGAGAAATACAGGGCGATAGTCTGCAAATTGAGAAAAACATAGACATGGAATAGGAAAATACAGAAAGAGAGCACTGAAATTCACAGATACATATCCTGAAATTCTACTGTTTCATTGAACTTTTTTTTCAGTGATTTTCTTTTGATCCTTTTCTGAAAACAATAGTTTTTCTAATTCATTTGGGGCTAGAGTCACTTGATTCTTTCAAAACTAATTTGGAATCTGTGAATAGAGTTTTTTTGTGTTTATAAATTGGTTTCAAGTTTGGTTAAGGCTGGGTTTGGATTTTGTTGTCTGTTCAGTGTTCCATTGAGTGTAGAGCTGGATTCATTGTTTGATTGTTGAATCCGGGCTTAGCTAATTCTACTGGTACTGATTGATGCTGCTATTTTACTGTTGATCCTTACCAATTCCTCACTTCTGTTTTCTTTCCATCTTTAGGTACTCCCCTTTGAATTATACTAAATGTCAGTCTCATATTGAAGATGAAATGGCGAAGTTCTCTTTTGAAACATAGCAGCTTAACCTGTCCTGTTTATATTACATTTTTAGCATGTTTAGACGTTTGACTCAATACAGTTTAGTCACTTTCAGTTGATTAGTTAAGTTTGTGTAATATAGTTAAACTTTGGACTGTCAAGAATATGCTATTGATAGAATGTAGTAAAATCCTAATTTAAGAGTTGTCTTTTGAGCATGTTGGAATTGAGTTAGGACAAGATAAAAAATCCTTGTAACTTTACAAGTTATATCTTTATGCTTTTAGACGCATTAATATATGTATGTTGGATGCTAGCGGCTCAGGTTAATATCATGGAAGGAATACTAGTATGTGTTAAAAGCTGAAATGGTAGCCATTTATTTAGCATGTTCGAATGTAGAAAGCCAGGAAGTTGGTATAATCACTCAGCTTTCATTGGTTTTACATAGTTATAATTTTCTCCAGCTATCATCTGAATGTGTTATCAATAAACATGATTCATTTAGTTTTTCCTCATGTGTGTTGAGTTAGAATAATGAATACCTTAATATGGAAGTAAAGTGGCTATATAATTCTTATTTTAAAATTTTCAATCAGTTAATATTTTAAATTAGATAATGAGAAATTCAGCAATTGGTAGTCTCATTTTTATTGCGTAACCTGGTGAAATAATTGGAATTGGTATCATTGTTTAAAGTCTAAAGCTCCTAACACTTAAAAGGGCTTGCACAACCAAAGACTCAAACTCAAGTTGTATTTCGAACTTGCGAAAATTTAGGCACTTCCTTGGGTTGAAGAGATTTGATAATGAGTCTCTTACTCTTGGTCTGTTGACCCGTTTGTGCTGGGTTAAATCCCTTTTGTCTACGTTAATTAATTCTTTCCCATGCAAGCCTTTGGTAAAGCTTAAATGGAACCTTTAGTTTGTATAAGTTTAATTAAGTAAGTCCACTAATAGAATTTGAGGCGTGCCATTTAGTGAATTTTCATGCCCGTCCGTAAAGTAAATAATACGTTAGTCGCTTTAGGTGCGCTTTTAATAATTTTACATTCTTAAATACGGGTGGGCATTTCATGCAACTCAAATCCAAACCCCAAAATATTGGATAAAAATATGTCGAGGATCCGGGTGCATTTCATGTGTCGTGATCCAAAAATATGTCTTTAAACGACGTTCACTTTCTTAAATTTTTTTTAATTAAAAGCGGTAAGTAATTTTAGAATTGCACAATAGGATAATATGTATAAAAAAATCAGATTTTTGCAAAATTATAGCAGTTGAGCGACCGTGCTAGAACCACAGAACTCAAGAATGCCTAACACCTTCTCCCGGGTTAACAGAATTCCTTACCCGAATTTGTGGTTCGCGGACTGTAATACAGAGTCAATCTTTTTCTCGATTTGGGATTTGAACCGATGACTTGGGATACCATAAATTATCCCACGTGGCGACTCTAAATCTCTTAAAACAATCCCGTTTCGATTGTCACTTCAAGTTGGAAATAACTCTTTTTAATTATACCCCTTTACGGGGTGTAGTAGTGAAAAAGGAGGTGTGACACCTAGCGTGATTAGTCCCGGCACTTACATATATTCGCTCGTCACCTCATATATGTATCACCCGCGTGTAGCAAAAAATGACAAACAAGAAGAAAAATTTCCTCAAAAAAGTTAGGCAAAGCACTTACCTCGAACAAGCCAATAACTATACCGAGCAAGCCAAGCGATGCTCCAAAAATGCCATCATGCATGTAGTGACCTCCGAACGGATAAAAAATAACTAAAATAAACTCAAATAAAGCCCAAGGAAATAATTCCAAATGATAAATATTGAATCCTCAATCAAATCCCAAATCCTGCCAAAAATCATAGCCAGGCCTACACCTCAGAATCCGACAAAACTTACAAAATCTAACAACCCATTCAATTACGAGTCCAACCATACTAGTTTCACTCAATTCCAACTCCAAATCAATGTTCAAATCTCAAAAATTCATATTATGAAACTTTAGGCCAAAACCCCCAATTTCCTCTTTAAAATTCAACCAAAAGCTAAAATCGAAGATAGATTCATGAATATAACCAAAACTGAGTAGAAAATAGTTACCTTAATTCATATGGTAAAAATTGCCTAAAAATTTCTTAATTCCGAGCTCTCCAACTCAAAATATGTTAATGAACAAAACTCTCATTTTAACACTTTTTTGCCTCATTTCTTATGACAAATCATCTCGAAACTCATATTTGATACTTCCAATGAATTTCTTGTTAAGTTTTAGTCAAGTTAGGCTCTTGAATCACTCCATTTGATCTTATATTGAAGGAGATATGTTGGTTTCAATATTTAAAAATAATGCAAATTTCTAAAAACGAAATCAGTGGCAGTTTCGTAATTATTTGGAAAAAAATATGGCAACCTAATTCTTAGTAAAATGACTATGAACTCCTCATACGATGCCCCAATTCGACGATCCTTTTTGCTATGGCTGCGTAATTATGATACAGATCTAATGCTTCAATAAAAACATAAATTGGAGCTCATTTGCTTAATGTAGTACCATTTATGCTTGAAGAAACAACGTTGAAACATAAAAAAGACGAGCGCAACACAACTCAAATCTATCTAAAATTCACCCGATCCCCTCGAGACCATTTCCAAACAAACCAACAAGTCTCATAATATAACACAGACTTACTCTGTGACGACCCGACCCGTCGTCTCATGTGTTATTGCTCCGTTTCCCCCATTTTATGCTTCTTCATGTCTTGTTATCGGTATGTGGTGTGTTAGAGTTGATTTGGGATTGGTTTTAATAAGAAATGAGACACTTAGTCTCTTTAAGGAAAGCTTAAGTTGGAAAAGTCAACCGAATATTGACTATCGAGTTAGAGGGCTCAGGTGTGATTTTTGGTGATTCGTTTAGCTTCGGGAGGTGAATTGTGACTTAGGAGCGCGAACATAGGAGGCCCGGTGTAGAATTAGGCTTGAATTGGCGAAGTTAGTATTTTGGCGAATTCCGGTTGATGGGTGAGATTTTGATCCGAGGGTCGGAATGGAGTTCCGAGAGTTGCAATAGCTTCGTTGGGTGATTATGGATATGTGTGCAAATTTTCAGGTCATTCGGACATTGTTTGGTTGGGTTTTTGATCGAATGCATGTTTCGGAAGTTTTTAAAGAACTTAGGCTTGAATATGATGTAATTTGATGGTTTTAGCTTTGTTTGATGTGTTTTGATGATTGGAACAAGTTTGAATGTTATGGGTTATGTTGGTGCTTTTGGTTGAGGAGGCCTCGGGATGATTTCGAATGGCTAACGGGGAGTTTTTGGAATTTCATACAGCTGAAGGCATGCTGTTTCTGGTATTTTTGCTTTTGCGAGTCTTGGACCGCATAAGCGGGGCCGCTTAAGCGGAGATGTGATCGTAGAAGCAGTGAGGAGATGGAAGGCAGGTTCCGCAAAAGCGGAAGAGCGGACCGCAGAAGCGGTACCGCTGGTGCGAAAGTATAACCGCAGAAGCGGATTTTAGGAAGTTTAATGAAAATCACATAAGCGAAGTTTTGGCCGCAGAAGCGGTCCCGCATAAGCGGAAACGGGACTGCAGAAGCGAAAAGTCGCTGTTGGCAGAAGGGTTTTATATCATTATTTCATCCGCAAGCTTATGTCATTTTTCCTCCATTGTTTAGCAATTTTGGGAGCTTTGGGCAAGAATTTTCGAGGGTTTTAACTGAGAATCGAATGGAGGTAAGTTCCTTCGCCTAATTATTCAAGTTTATGGTAGAATTAACATGGAAATTGGTTGAAATTCGTTAAAAAGGGGTAAAACTAGGGCTTGAGTTTTAATATTTTAAATTGGGATTTGATAGGTCATTTGAGCTCGGATTTGGGAGTTCCTGGTATGTATGGACTCGTGGCGAGATGAGGAATCCGTTAATGTGAGTTTTATAATTTTTCAAGAAGTGGGCTCGGGGCTCGGGTTTTGCTAGTTTCGAGATTTTTGCTATATTTTGATTGTTTTCGATTGGGTATTGTTCCCTTGGCATAGTGTGATGTATTCGCTCTGATTTTGGTTAGATTCGATGCGCGTGGAGGCTGAATTGAGGGGCAAAGGCACCACGAGCTTGAGTTTTTGCCTGTTCGAGGTGAGTAATACTTGTAAATGATATCCCGAGGGTTTGAAACCCTGGGTTTTCACATCATAGTGCTGTATTGAGGTAACTTGCACGCCGGATAACGGGTGTGGGGTAAAGCACCGTTGGGGATTGTGACTTGTTCCGTCCCACTTAATGAAATAACTACCTAATTGATTGAAGCTAGTTGACATCCTTATAAAAATGGATTAATTGTCGTAATTGGGCCTCGTGCCAACTGATTGAATCCTTTAGGGATTGTTATCACTGTTTCCATGATACTTGTCATGTTAAATAATTTCAGTCCTGAGTTAAACACTGTTTTGAAAACTCCAGACATACTTCTAAGGTTTTAAAACTTGAGCTGCATATTTTTAACGTTCGGAACTGAGAACTGTTATTTGAATATTGCCCTAGTGGCTATGTGTATTTCTAGACTGAGCATAGATCGGGCTGCGCACCGCAGTAGTGTTGCATGTGCATTTCTGGACTGAGGATGGATCATGTTGCACGCCGCAGCGGTGTGATACTGATATTGCTCTTGGGCTTTAGAAGTCCCTTTGGAGTCTGAACCCCCTCCGGAGTCTGAACCCCCACAGTGAGCACGGGTATCCAAATGGATCGGGCTGTGCGCCGCAGCGATTATGTGCATTGCATTGCATTCATGCATTTTTTCCTATTTGTACTACGTGGCATGACATTCAGCACTCTCATATCATTGACATCCATGCTATTTCTTGTACTGTTACCAGATACCCTGGTGTTGTTTGTAATGGAGTGTTGTGCCCGAGGGGCTGACTTATGTGTGGACTTGCACTATCTGATCATGCATTCAATTGCTTGACTATTGGGAAAAGGATATTTTCAAAAGAGGTTTTTTTTAACTGAGCTAGATATTTTCTAAAGGATTTTCACAGAATTACTGTTTTCTCAAGGGTCGTACTGTCCTATATAACATAATGGAGTTCTTTACGTGTTTTCTTACCGCTCAGTTATTATTTACTCTTATTACTCATTGAGTTAGAGTGCTCACTTTACTCCCTATACCTTGTGTGCAGTTGCAGGTATTGTTCACCCGGTAGCAGGTTTTGAGCTGATTGAAGGTATCACTATTGTAGCGGAGCAAGGTGACCGCCAGCGTCCGCGGCACCTAATTTTCCCTTCTTTGATTTTAAATTTGATTCATGTAAATTACAGACTCTGTAGTTGTGTTCTGGATTCTTTAGATGCTCGGGACTTGTGACACCTCGGTCGGGCTATGTTGGGTGATAAATATCAGTTATTAATGCCATTAAGTCATATCATTTATTCATTTATGTTTGTTAACTATTAAAAAGGGGCATTGTTGTTCTGTTGGCTGGCCTTGTCTTCACGAAAGGCGCCATCACGACTGGGTTTGGGAATTGGGTCATGACAAGTTGGTATCAGAGCCTAGGTTATTAGGTCTCACGAGTCATGAGCAGGTTTAGTAGAGTCTCGCTGATCGGTACAGAGACGTCTTTATTTATCCTCGAGAGGCTGCAGAACCTTTAGGAAAACTTCACTTTCTTGGAATTCTTATCTTGCGTACTTGATTCNTCCAGAATGGCGGTTGGATATCCATGTGATAAGTATGTTAGTGCTGCGAGATGTATCTATGTGACTTGGTAGTGACAAAGAAGTCTGCTGGATAGTAGGTAAACTGTTAAGTGTTCGATTCCTATTGTGATCCGATGTGTAGCCCCAGTTATGGGTGCGTGAAGAATGTGTTCGTATCTCCTAGTTGGAAAGTAAGTGCATCATATGTGGCGGTGTGAGTTCAGACTCAGGATGACTAAATGACTGTGTTATAAGTATGAAGGTGGAAGGCGTGCTGAAATACTAAACTGAGGCGAAGCAGGTGGTTTATCTCCTGCGGGTTGTTCTTAAGGGGTACGGTTCTTATGTATATTGTTAGAAGATCTCATGTGTAATTGAAAGGTACGTGTTGTAATTGGAAAATTTGGATCGCTTCAGAGAGTGGACTCAGCTGATGTGGGGATGGATGCGAGGTTTGTAGAGGATTTCAGTATCCGAGGATCTGTGTTTTCATAAACTAGTAGATGATTTGAGTTTAATCTCACTATAATATTGTGGCATCATTAGAGTAAAAGTATTATGGGTTATTAAATGTGTCCTGATAGATGGCTTCGAGCCAAGTTGGGGAGGTTGCTGTTGATTAGCTGATCGCACGGTTATGTGCTATGTTGTTTCCATTTCGATGTATGCTAGCGGATCAATCTTGGTTGCAGAAAATGAGTCGAGGATGGCACGAGTGAAGTAAAATTTTGATAAAGTTTATATGGTGCTTGGTATATGTGAGGAAATAATAGGATGTCTTGAGCTGTTGTTGATAAAGGATGCTTAGTGTATAGAGAAGGAAGATGTTAATTTGTATTGGAATGAGATCATATCCTACAGTGTCAGAGCGCTAATAAGGCACGAGTGTTTCTGTTCGTTAAGTCAGGTAATTTGCAGTTGGAATAGGAGTGAATGTTATCGAGAATGGTTTTATTGTGTTCAAGATTTTGCATGCAAAAATCAGGTGTCTTAAGGTGGTGTATGTGGCTAGAGACTGTGTTTCAATTAGAAAAGGATCAAGACTTGTGATATTTTATGCTAATTATGGGATTCTATGTATCAGTATCTGGGAACTGATGGTAACGAATTTCGATTCGAAGGAAGTTCTTCAAGTAAAGTATTCTGGAATGGGGTATTTTTGGGCACGGTTGAGAAAGCATTCAGTGGCCTATGGGTCTTAGACAGTGTGGTCTTATGTTCGGATCTCGTGTGGTAAGCCTGGATTAAGGCGTTGTGATGCTACAGCGAGGGAGAAATATCAAGTGGATGATGAATAAAAAGAGAAATTTGATAGACGGAATAGCTTGATAATAGACAGAATCGGTATGGTAAGGATATGATTAATTCTTCGTATGTATTCGGGGTAATGAGCTTTTACTGGTATTGTGCAGCAAGGCTCTTGAGTTCTGACAGCTTGCTTAGCTTGGTTCGGTTATAAGGATTCAGTCCTGGCAGTTTAGCTTGTGCAATGGAATTGGGAGAGAGAGTTCTTGATGAGTTTTATCGTGGTTTAG
>MU789690.1:133456-149605 GCA_026770625.1 Nicotiana glauca
CGCCCATCATTGGTGCGTGGATTATGCAAGTTGTGGCTTAGGCCTGTGATGAGGTGTCATATCACCAGAGTGGTACGTTGAATTCGAGGTGATCGTTGGAGTCATTAATGAATGCAAACAGATGTGATTTCAGCTTGTTAGAGGGTTAATATCGAGGTTTAGCCCGGAAATCTGTTGTGGTATTAGTCAAAAAGGAAGTGGCTTCATGTATGGGTGATCTGAGTAATGGTTATGGTTTATCGCGTGTTTTATTTATCGTCGGCAGTATATGGAAGTGTTGGAATACGACTTTAGCTAATAAGAGGTTTTCTATCGGTATTTGGTTATTGTGGGAAACTGTTATTAATAGGGGCTATCGTTACGAGCGTTTGGATTATGTGGCATATCATATGATCTCACCTGAGGTTGCAGGTATGGGTTATTACAGCTGGTTCGGGCTTGCTCTGAGTATAGATATGAGGTTCTTATCTTGTGTATCATTTCAAAAAGTGCAATGTGGTTCTACTGTTTATGGTTTAGATGGACTGTGAAATTTTAGCTATATGGTGTTATCGTACCTATGCGAGATAGGGTGATATGGGATCACCCTGAGTATATGCTTGGTAAGGTCGTTCAGCTATTGGTTGGTTTCTAGGACAACTCTGGGTACGCTCAAGGATGAACATTTGTTTAAGTTGGGGAGGATGTGATGACCCGACCCGTCGTCTCATGTGTTGTTGCTCCGTTTCCCCCATTTTATGCTTCTTCATATTTCGTTATCGGTATGTGGTGTGTTAGAGTTGATTTGGGATTGGTTTTGATAAGAAATGAGACACTTAGTCTCTTTAAGGAAAGCTTAAGTTGGAAAAGTCAACTTAATGTCAACTATTAAGTTAGAGGGCTCGGATGTGATTTCTGGTGATTCGGCTAGCTTCGGGAGGTGAATTGTGACTTAGGAGCGCGATCAGAATTGATTTTGAAGGCCCGATGTAGAATTAAGCTTGAATTGGCGAAGTTAGAATTCCGGTTGATGGGTGAGATTTTGATCTGAGGGTCGGAATGGAGTTCTGAGAGTTGCAGTAGTTTCGTTGGGTGATTTTGGATATGTGTGCAAATTTTCAGGTCATTCGGACATCGTTTGGTTGGGTTTTTGATCGAATGCGTGTTTCGGAAGTTTTTAAAGAACTTAGGCTTGAATCCGATTTGATTTGATGGTTTTAGCTTTGTTTGATGTGTTTTGATGATTGGAACAAGTTTGAATAATGTTATGGGTTATGTTGGTGCTTTTGGTTGAGGGGGCCTAGGGATGATTTCGGATTGCTAACGGGGAGTTTTTGAAATTTCATATAGCTAAAGGCATGTTGTTTCTGGTATTTTCGCTTCTGCGGGTCTTGGACCGCAGAAGCGGAGCCGCTTAAGCGGAGATGTGATCGCAGAAGCGGCAAGGAGATGGAAGGCAGGTTTCGCAGAAGCAGAAGAGCGGACCGCAGAAGCAGTACCGCTGATGCGAAAGTAGAACCGCAGAAGCTAATTTTTGGAAGTTTAATGAAAACTGCATAAGCGGAGTTTTGGCCGCAGAAGCGGTCCCGCATAAGCGGAAACCGGACCGCAGAAGCGAAAAATCGCTGTTGGCAGAAGGGTTTTATATCATTATTTCTTCCGCGAGCTTATGTCATTTTTCCTCCATTGTTGAGCGATTTTGGGAGCTTTGGGCGAGAATTTTCGAGGGTTTTGACTGAGAATCGAATGGACGTAAGTTTCGTGGCCTAATTATTCAAATTTATGGTATAATTAGCATGAAAATTGGTTGAAATTCATTAAAAAGGGGTAAAGCTAGGGCTTGAGTTTTAATATTTCAAATTGGGATTTGATAGGATATTTTAGCTCGGATTTGGGAGTTCTTGGTATGTATGGACTCGTGGCGAGACGAGGAATCCGGTAATATGAGTTTTATAATTTTTCGAGAAGTAGGCCCGGTGCTCGGATTTTGCTAGTTTCGAGATTTTTGCTATATTTTGATTGTTTTCGATTGGGTATTGTTCCCTTGGCATAGTGTGATATATTCGCTCTGATTTTGGTTAGATTCGACACGCGTGGAGGCCGAATTGAGGGGCAAAGGCATCGCGAGCTTGAGTTTTTGCCGGTTCGAGGTGTGTAATACTTGTAAATGATATCCTGAGGGTTTGAAACCCCAGATTTGCACATCATAGTGTTGTATTGAGGTGACTTGCACGCCGGATAACAGGCGTGGGGTAGAGCATCGTTGGGGATTGTGACTTGTTCCGTCCCGCTTAATGAAATAACTACCTAATTGATTGAAGCTAGTTGACATCCTTATAAAAATGGTTAATTGTCGTAATTGGGCCTCGTGCCAACTGATTGAATCCTTTAGGGATTATTATCACTGTTTCCATGATACTTGACATGTTAAATTATTTCAGTCCTGAGTTAAACACTGTTTTGAAATGTCCAAACATACTTCTAAGGTTTTAAAACTTGAACTACATATTTTTAACGTTCGGAACTGAGAGCTGTTATTTGAATATTGCCCTAGGGGCTATGTGCATTTCTAGACGGAGCGTAGATCGGGTTGCGCACCGCAGTAGTATTGCATGTGCATTTCTGGATTGAGGATGGATTGGGCTGCACGCCGCAGAGTTGTGATAGTGATATTGCGCTTAGTCTGTAGGAGCCCTTCCGGAGTCTCAACCCCCACAGTAAGTGGGGGTAACCAAATAGATCGGGCTGCGCGCCGCAGCGGTCATATGCATTGCATTACATTCATGCATTGGTTCCTGTTTGTACTACGTGGCATGACATTCAACACTCTCATATCATTGGCATCCATGCTATTTCTTAAACTATTACCAGATACCCTTGTGTTATTTGTAATGGAGGGGCTGACTTATGTGCGGACTTGCACTATCTGATTATGCATTCAATTGCTTGACTGTTGGGAAAATGATTTTTTCAAAAGAGATTTTTTTTAACTAAGCCAGATACTTTCTAAAGGATTTTCACGGAATTACTATTTTCTCAAGGGTCGTACTGTCCTATATAGCATGATGGAGTGCTTTACGTATTTTCTTACCGCTCAGTTATTATTTACTCTTATTACTCATTGAGTTGGAGTACTCACTTTACTCCCTGCACCTCGTGTGCAGTTGCAGGTATTGTTAACCCGGTTGCGGGTTTTAAGCTGATTGAAGGTATCACTATCGTAGCGGAGTAAGGTGACCGCCAGCGTCCGCGGCACCTGATTTTCCCTTCTTTGATTTTAAATTTGATTCATGTAAATTACAGACACTGTAGTTGTGTTCCGGCTTCTTTAGATGCTCGTGACTTGTGACACCCCGGTCGGGCTGTGTTGGGTGGTAAATATCAGTTATTAATGCCATTAAGTCATATCATTCATTCATTTATGTTTGTTAACTATTAAAAATGGGCATTGTTGTTCTGTTGGCTGGCCTTGTCTTCACGAGAGGCGCCATCACGACCGGATTTGGGAATTGGGTGGTGACATACTCGAGGCTTCAAAACACACATAACAACATAGAAACGACGAATGACACCTCAATCTTAAAATCAATGAACTTGAAACTTGAAACTTCCACAACTGATGTCGAAACCCATCAGATCACGTCCGATTGACCTAAAATTTTGCACACAAGTCACGTTTGACATTACGAGCTTGCTCCAAATTTCGAAATTGAAATCTGACCTCGATATTAAAGAGTCCACTACTGGTCAAACTTCTAAAAGATCCAACTTTCGTCATTTCAAGACTAATTCAACTACAGACCTCCAAATTACAATCCGGACATGCTCGTAAGTCCAAAATCACCCAACGAAACTAATGAAAATGGTGAAACTCCATTTCGAGGTCAAATATTAAAAAGTCAAACTCGGTCAATTCTTCCATCTTAGAACTTAAATCTTGAAGTTCATTCTTCCAAATCGATTCCGGATAACTTGAAAACCAATACCGATAATTTAGGCAAGTCATAATACATCATGCGGAGATACTCGAGCCCTCAAGATACTGAGCAAAGTGCAGATTTTCAAAACGTCCGGTCGGGTTGTTATACACGTATCACTCTATTACACGAGTATTTAAAATGAATCGATTTTATCATATGCAGATTTTATGTATACACTATATATACCAACTTATTTATATATCATTGTTCTTTTCTTCTTCGAGATCCAAACAAAATCAACTCTAATCTTCACCAAATCCTCTCAAAATTAAGATATAAACTCCAAAATATATTCCCAATCATATTAATAACATCCAACTTAAATAAATTAATAATTTTGTAGAATTCAATTTTCGAATTCAAAGTTTCAAAACTTGTTAATGATTTTCAATAGTTGTCACTGCTTTGGAATTCGAAACTTGTCTATAAATTGTGTTGAATTTAAAGAGAGAAAGAGGTGATTATCAAAGAGAGAAAGGAATGAGTTTTGAAATTGAGTTGAAAAGGGAAAGAAAAGTTGTGGGTTGGGAAGTAATCGGATGATAGACTTGGGGAATGGATGTATGTTATTATGAATTTGTATACAAATTGTAAATATAGATATGCTATGTAATTAACAAGGAACTTCTACCAAAGATATTAGTTTAAAATTAAGTATACCTATGTAAACTTCCTTTTGGAACACCTACAGGTGGATACAACCCAATATTGTAATTACCACCACGGCTATTACTACCACCCGACTATTTGTAATATTGTAACTATAGAAAACTACCATTTATAGCCCCTCAAAATTTTAATAGCCCATATTTTGTCTTATTTATAAAAAATAGCCCTTCGGCCCAAAAGTGTATTGCATATAGTAGCCGAAAAGAATGAGTATGACATATAAGTGCATGTAGCTTAGTGGATAGAGCGCATGTTTCCTAAGCTGAAGGTCGTAGGTTCGACCCCTGCTTGGCGCGATGGAGCAACCCTTTTTTTCAATGTATAAATATTGTATCCTAAGTTCGACAGTGTATCCTTTGTGTATATGGTGTGCTTGTGTATCTATAGTGTATATATTTGTATACTCCAAATGTATTTTGTATCGTGAATGTATAATCTGTTTGAACAAATATCAAAATTGTATATAATGTGCATTTTCTAATATGTAAATATAGTGTATATAAATTATATACAATTTTGTATGTGTAATATGTGCACACCGTGTATTTGGAGTATATCATGTATTTTTGTATAGTGGTAAACTTTTTTGTATATATTTTGTATAATTACATCTATTTTATATATTTTTTGTATAGTTACATCTATTTTATATATTTTTTGTATAGTGACAGTCTATTTTGTATATTTTTTGTACAGTGACGGTCTATTTGTATATTTTTTGTATAGTGATAGTTTATTTTGTATATTTTTTGTATAGTGACAATCTATTTTGTATATTTTTTGTATTTTGTATAGTGACAGATTTTCTTTCCCATATTCAAAAAAAAAAAAATTGCTCTCCAGTCTAAAAATATAATACATGATCTACCTCTACATTGGACAAAACAACATAATTGAGAATGGTTTTCTATTAGTGGATTCAAAAACAACACGCAACTCGTGAGTTGCTCGCCTAAAGTGCCCAAGTCCTCTACCTCAGAATCAAAGACTTCCAAATTATTAGGTATAAGATCTATGTATTGTGTTACTTTTATCAAAAGATGAAGAGAGAGTCATCAGAACCTTCAGTCTTGAGTTTCACTGCAAGTCGTGGTTTACTCAAGTTCTGCTCCTCGCCTTCCAAATCAGAGGTGTTACCACTTGAATCACATTCCGATTTTTCATCTTGATTGACTTCAGACCATCTCCAAGGTTGCACGAAATGTTACATCAAATCTAAATTTGGTGCAAAATTTGGTATTTTTTTTTGCTCCAATGCAATACCAAATCTTGCACCATTATAGAGCATGAATAATGTACAACACTATTCATCACATCAAATTTGGTTTATTATTATTTTATTCTTCTTTTTATATTTTGGACTTTTAATTTATCATATATTGTGTATATAATTAATTTTTATATTGAGATCTTTATAATTTTAATTTTATATCCTATTTTTTTGATAAATAGGACAAAACAACATAATTGAGAATGGTTTTCTATTAGTGGATTCAAAAACAACACGCAACTCGTGAGTTGCTCGCCTAAAGTGCCCAAGTCCTCTACCTCAGAATCAAAGACTTCCAAATTATTAGGTATAAGATCTATGTATTGTGTTACTTTTATCAAAAGATGAAGAGAGAGTCATCAGAACCTTCAGTCTTGAGTTTCACTGCAAGTCGTGGTTTACTCAAGTTCTGCTCCTCGCCTTCCAAATCAGAGGTGTTACCACTTGAATCACATTCCGATTTTTCATCTTGATTGACTTCAGACCATCTCCAAGGTTGCACGAAATGTTACATCAAATCTAAATTTGGTGCAAAATTTGGTATTTTTTTTTGCTCCAATGCAATACCAAATCTTGCACCATTATAGAGCATGAATAATGTACAACACTATTCATCACATCAAATTTGGTTTATTATTATTTTATTCTTCTTTTTATATTTTGGACTTTTAATTTATCATATATTGTGTATATAATTAATTTTTATATTGAGATCTTTATAATTTTAATTTTATATCCTATTTTTTTGATAAATAGGACAAAACAACATAATTGAGAATGGTTTTCTATTAGTGGATTCAAAAACAACACGCAACTCGTGAGTTGCTCGCCTAAAGTGCCCAAGTCCTCTACCTCAGAATCAAAGACTTCCAAATTATTAGGTATAAGATCTATGTATTGTGTTACTTTTATCAAAAGATGAAGAGAGAGTCATCAGAACCTTCAGTCTTGAGTTTCACTGCAAGTCGTGGTTTACTCAAGTTCTGCTCCTCGCCTTCCAAATCAGAGGTGTTACCACTTGAATCACATTCCGATTTTTCATCTTGATTGACTTCAGACCATCTCCAAGGTTGCACGAAATGTTACATCAAATCTAAATTTGGTGCAAAATTTGGTATTTTTTTTTTGCTCCAATGCAATACCAAATCTTGCACCATTATAGAGCATGAATAATGTACAACACTATTCATCACATCAAATTTGGTTTATTATTATTTTATTCTTCTTTTTATATTTTGGACTTTTAATTTATCATATATTGTGTATATAATTAATTTTTATATTGAGATCTTTATAATTTTAATTTTATATCCTATTTTTTTGATATATTAATTTTTGTATATATTATATTTATATAAAATTATAAGTTAATTTTATTATTATTATAATTATATAAAAAGAAATATAACCATTATTTAAAAAATAAAAAATACAAATGTAAAATAGCTAATGTTGCTAAAATTAAAAAGTAAAAACTAAAATTTAAAAAAGAAAATTAACAATACATAAAATATAAATACATTATAATTAAAGTACATAAAATGAGGATACATTAAAATTGAAATTACATTAAAAACATAAAACATAAGTTTTTAAAATAATTTTGTAATAAATGATTATATAAGTGGTGAATGTGAATTATATATAATGAATATGAAAAAAAAAATAGTATTTGTTTGAAGGAAATAAAAAATAAAATGTAAATAGAAGATAATAATATAATATAGAGGAGAGAGAAGATTTGGTATAAAAAATGGTATAATGGTTGGAGTAAATTTGGTGTAATACCATTTTGGTGTGAAATGTGTTGTTAGGGTTGGAGATGACCTCAGTAATACCAAGAATCGAGTTTTGAAAGTTAAGGAGCTTTGTTGATACACAGGCGGAGAAGAAGCGGGAATTTTGTGCTACATTTAAGTTTTGCATAATAGATTTGTGGACCAGCGATTGTCAAAAGTTTCGGCCGAGAGGCCAAAAGTGAAATTGTCTCTTGTAATTACTACCAAGTAGAAGTTTGTGAATCCTATTGTAAAATCAATTCTATAAATATGATATTAAGGTTCTCTAGCTAGTTGCCTAAATATTATAATAGATTATTGTATGTTGCCGGTTTCAACTCTTTCGGGTCCCTTAGCTGATAAAATAAAATAATGCTCCAAATTTAAAGCAAGTTGGCTAACTTCATTATAACTAATGATTTTTGCTTTTCATTAATTAGTTGCGACGAGATGGTTCACTAGTAACAATAAAAAAAAAAAGTTAAATATTTTGAAGAGACCATTTGGTTAGTTGTACTGCTATATACAGTAAGCAGTACTTGATTAATAAGGAAAGTAATGCAATATTAGTGGAGTAGTAATTCTTTATCGATCAAAATGATAAAAAGGGAGAATATTGCGAAGTATGTGATAAACCACCTAAAGTTTTTTTTAAAACTAAATTGTCTCCAAATCTCTCGATATATGCTACCTACATGACATCATCGAACAGAAGTCAGTGGAACTAGAAATAAATATTGGATATCAAAGGTTCTGCCTCGACAGAACAGTGACGGGGAGAGGGGGGAGGGTACAGGGTGATTGCTACTGAAGGGGAGGTCGTCGCCTAACTGGTCAGCACCCCCCGGAGGCGCCGATTGGTGTCAATACGGCGGCAGAAATGGATGGAGAGAGGAGCCGACAGCTGCTATGTCAAAATGAGGGAGGAGATGGTAAATAAGGGTTCTTTTCTTGTTGGATTTCAGCTTACTACGGCCCATGACACAGGTCCACCACCGGTTTAGTTAGAATATATTTATTTGTATTTTGAGCTTATGGGCAAAAAGCCCAATATAATGTAAAACAATAGAGACACATCAACGGGTTGGTACATTCCGGAAGAAAGAACAGAAAACATTTCCCACTCTCCTAGTTCTTCTCTCTCCCATGAAAATTTAATCACATCTCTTTGATTTTTGCTCGACTCAGTAGTTTAACATGGTATCAGAGCGGATGATCCGCTGATTCTCCTTCTCCTGTCTTGAGTTGCCCTCGCTCATTTTCATCAGTTTTCGCTCAATCGTCAATGTTCGTGGTTGATTCTATTTCTGGTAGTTTCCTTTCAATTTGCAGATAGAATCAAGGTCGGAGTTACGTTTCCGTCATTTATTGGTGGTATTTGTGATACGTGTGGGTGATTTTGGATTGAATTGGACCGATTTCCCTCTTCGCTGTTGACCTAGGGTTTGCTCTGTTCAGTTTTTTTTTGGAATCTGCATTCAAGGCCGTTTGTTTTCCAGTAGCAAAAACACACGGTAATATCTTCTATCTAATTTTCATCTCGTTGCTTTGGTCATCTGTTTGTGTTGGTTATTTTTAGGAAAGTCTCTGACTGTCGATATGGGAACATCTGATGCATCCTCAACTACTACCTATACTCCCGAGCCATCCAGTCCACTTTTTTTACTTTCTTCTGATATACCTGGTGTGTCTCTGGTTAGTGTGCCTTTCTCTGGTACTGGTTTTGGGGGTTGGAGGCGGAACATGATCGTATCTCTATCTGCTAGAAATAAAATAGGATTCATTGATGGAAGCTATCCAAAACCAGCAGAGGATACTCCTCAGTTTAAGCAGTGGGATAGGTGTAATAACATGGTCATTTCCTGGCTGACCAATTCCCTATCCCCGGACATAGCTGAGAGCGTTCAATACTCGGATACTGCTAAGAGTATTTGGGCTCAGCTTAATAGAAGATATGGTTCAGTTAGTGGGATTAAGGTGTTTGAGATTAAGCAAGAGATAGAATCTACTCATCAAGGGTCAAGCATCTACTCATCAAGGGTCACTGGACATTGCTTCCTATTTCAACAAACTCAAAAAATTATGGGATGAGCTGAGGTTTATGTGCACTAATCATGCCAATAGCTGTGTTTGTACTGCTAAACCTGGACTTCAGAAGGAGGAAGAGGAGAACAGACTACACCAATTCCTCATGGGTCTGAATGAGACCTATGTTGGTGTTAGGAGAAACTTGTTCATGATGCAACCTCCACCTTCTCTCGATACTGCTTATAGTATTCTCCTCCAAGATGAAAAGCAGAGGCAAATTATTCCCAATTCTCATTTCCAAGGCAACTCTGCCTCTTTTCATGTCAATCTGAATACCAAATCTGCTCCTATTAGACAATTTGCCCAAAAAATTAGTTTTGATCAGAACAAGTCTGCTCTTTTCTGCAAGTATTATGAGAAACCAGGACATTTGATTGATAAATGCTATAAGCTCCATGGATTTCCACCAAACTTTAAATTCCCAAAGGTAAACGAACTGCTGCAAATGTTGAAGTGTAGAGTTCAGTTTGTGCTTCTGAATCTGGACCAGTTCCCACTGAAACTCCTGTTGACTCTAATTCTGTGATTCCTGGTCTCTCTAAGGAACAGTATGCTCAGCTCCTGATGCTACTTCAGCAATATCACATCTTAGAGTCTCTCCCTTAGTCTAGTCTGATGGTCTCTGCAAATTTTGCGGGTGTAGTTCCTTCCCCTAATTGTGTAGGCAAGGTGTCTTATAGTGCATACATGCTAACTAGAGTCCATGAGTACACTTGGATAATAGATTCTGGGGCCACTAATCATATGACTTATAGGAAAGAACTCCTCTTTGATATTCAGCCCCTAGTTGTCCCATATTTGGTCACACTTCCTAATGGATATATAGTCAAAGTCACTTACACTGGTTCTCTTCACTTTCTTTCTTTCACACATCATCATGTAATTTTTGTCCCTAGTTTTCAGCACAATCTTATTTCTGTTCACAAGCTTGTTGCACAATTAGATTGCCTGGTTCTGTTTGGTAAATTTTCATGTTTTCTCATACAGGCCCTTTCAATGAAGAGGCCACTGGAAATTGGTAAACAAGATCATAGACAATACAAGCTTGTGTAGCCATGTCCACAATCTGATCCTACTGTTCTTGCTGCTGCTTGTAATAATTTTCCTACTTGTTGTTCTATTCCTATGTCTTCCAATTGTAAATACCATTCTCCATTGGCTGCTATTGGAACTGATAATCATTGTACATACCACCCTGATTTGAATAAAATGGAGATTTTATGGCATAATAGGTTGGGGCATATTCTCTTTGTGAGAATGAAAGATATTTCATCCATTCCATGCAAATTTTCATCCAAACAGTCCTTTACTTGTTGCATTTGTCCTCTGGCTAGACAACCTAAACTGCCCTTTCCTGATGCTCCATCAAAACTTCTCATCCCTTCCAACTTGTCCATGTGGATACTTGGGGACCATATAGCACTCCTACCTACAATGGGTGCACATATATTTTGACTATAGTTGATGATTTCACCAAAGCTACTTGGACTCACCTTATGGGGTCTAAAAGTAATGCCTTTCCTCTGATTAAAGCCTTTGTTGCCATGGTCAAACCACAATTTCAAAATTGCATTCAAACTATTAGGAGTGATAATGCTCTTGAACTTGGGTCTGGTGTTCTTGTTAGCCAATTCTTTGTTGACAATGGCATTGTTCACCAAACATCTTGTCCACACATACCACAACAAAATGGGGTCGTCGAAAGGAAACATAGGCATTTGTTGGAAACCTCTAGAGCTTTACTTTTCCAATCCAAGTTACCTATTAAATTTTGGGGTGATTGTGTGCCCACTGCCACTTACCTCATAAATAGATTCCCTTCCAAGTTTCTTTCCAATAAAACTCTTTTTGAATTACTTTTTGGGAAACCTCCTTCATATGCTCATATCAGAACCTTTGGTTGCTTGTGTTTCTCCACAATTCCTAAGTGTCACAAGGACAAGTTTCAACCTAGAGCTGGTCCTTGTGTTTTCCTAGGATATCCCTTGGCCAAGAAAGGCTATAAACTTTACAATCTAGCTACTAAACTAACCTTTATCTCTAGAGATGTGGTGTTTCATGAGGATTTCTTTCCTTTTTCTTCACTCTCTCCTTCATCTGTTACTTCTATATCATCTTCTTCTTCTTCTGTTCCTTTCTTTTCTGATGACTTTCATACACCTCCACTCATGAACATGATCCTGTCTCATCCTCCACACCTATTGTTTCTCCCTCTTCTTCTCCCATTCCTCCTTCTGTGTCTGTTCCGCCTTCTGCTCATATCCTTGAACCTCCTATTACTCCTAATCTATCTCTAGCTCCTGTTAGGAAATCCTCCAGAAATCATGTTATCCTCAGTCATCTTCAGCAGTATGTTTGCAGTCTGCCTCCTTCTCTATGTGGCTCTAGTTCTTCTTCCTTCCGTTATCAAAGTTCAATTAGCATTGCTGGCCTGGAACCACACTCTTACCATCAGGCAGCTTCTATTCCAGCTTGGCAAGAGGCCATAAGAAAGGAATTTGAGGCTCTTGAGGCTAATGATACTTGGTCCATTATTGAGTTACCTCCTAGCAAGAAACCCATAGGTTGTAAGTGGGTATATAAGATAAAATATAATGCTGATGGGTCTATAGAGAGATATAAGGCTAGGTTGGTTGTCAGGGGTGATACACAGGTGGAGGGTGTAGATTTTAATGAAACTTTTTCCCCAGTTATCAAATTTTCTACTGTTAAATGTCTCATTGCTGTGGCTGTAAAAAGGAATTGGTCTATGTTTCAACTTGATGTAAATAATGCATTTTTGCATGGAGACTTGGATGAGGAGGTCTACATGAAATTGCCCCCTGGTTTGTCTGTTGAGAATGTTACTTCATCTGGTCAGTCTTCTAATTTGGTTTGTTATCTTAAAAATCTTTGTATGGTTTGAGACATGCATCTAGGCAGTAGTATGCTAAGTTGTCTCATGCTTTGTGTTCTAGGGGTTACTTTCATTCTTTGAATGACTATTCACTTTTCATCAGAAGATCAGGTGGTTCTACTGCACTTCTTGCCGTTTATGTGGATGATATAATACTTACCGGTGATGATTTGGAAGAAATCTCTGCTTTGAAACTTTTCTTGGACAATCAGTTAAAAATCAAGGATCTGGGTGTTCTTAACTACTTTCATGGCATAGATGTGGCATACCTTCCTTCTGGGCTATTACTTCATCAAAGTAAGTTCATCAGAGATCTACTTCATGAATACAATTGTGATATGGTGTCTCCTGTAACTTGCCCTTTGGATTTGAACTCTAAATTGAAGGCTGCCATGGGTGAGCCTCTGCCTTCTCCTGACACTTATAGAAGTTTGGTAGGCAAGTTGAATTTTTTGACTCACACGAGGCCTGACCTCTGCTTTGCTGTCCAACATCTCAGCCAGTTCCTCCAGGCCCCTTGTACTTCCCATATGAAGGCTGTTTTGCATTTACTTCGCTATCTCAAAGGTACTTCTGATGTTGGGGTGTTCTATGACAATTCTCCATCTCTTTCATTGTCTGCCTTCTCTGATAGTGACTGGGCTGCTTGCCCAGACACTCGCAGATCAGTCACTGGGTTTCGCATTCTCTTGAGGGATTCTATTATTGGTTGGAAGGCTAAAAAGCAACCAGTTGTCTCCCTTTCTTTTGTTGAGTCTGAGTACCGAGCTATTAGTAAGGTAGTTGCAGAGTTGATGTCACGACCCTGATTTCCCACCATCAGGAGTCGTGATGGCGCCTACTAACGGAGCTAGGCCAGCCAAAACTTTAAACGTTCTCTAAATAAATCTCAACAATATGAATATACGGAAGACAATTAAATAAGAGCGGAAGACTTTAACTTTAATAAAAATGAAATTAAGATGCAGAAGTTTAAAACATATCTCTACCTAAAATCTGGTATAGATACATATACAGGAATACCCAAAATATCACTAGGCATAGCCATGTAGAGTGCAAAATAAGACGACACATATGAATACATAGACCCAGGGTCAAATAGCACTAAAGCATCCCTGTCACAAACCAGAATAGTACCTGCAATAATAGCATCAGAAGAATCAGCCTCTGGCTTGGCTGGCAAAGCATAATACCGGGGCTGGGCCCCACCTCCCTGAACTATGTCATTAGGACGATCGGCTGCTGGCTAACTTCTACCTCTGCCGGTCCGAGCTCTACCTCTACGGTCTCTACCTCCACCTCTATGATCCCAACCCCCGCCTCTAGCTGGCTGGGCGGGCTGTGGATCACCTGCTGCCTGAATCATGGGGCGAGGACCCTACTACTGAGAGCTGTCAGATGCTCGAGGGCAATACCTGGAAATATATCTCATGTCACCACAAGTGTAACAAGCCCTCGGCTACTGAGAATAACGGAGTGGTGGCGCGCTGATAGGTGCTGATGGTGAACTGAAAATCTGATGGTTGGAGTACTGCGATTGAGAGCCACGGCCACCGAAAGTACCATGAGAAACCTGTAAATCTGACCTAAAGGGCCTCGGTGAATGGCCTCTCCCATAAGAATCCCTACCTCCAGACGAGGTACCACTGAATCTACCAGAATGTCGAGGCCTCTTATCCGACACATGTCCACCTCCCCGTGCGAGGGCCATCTCAACTCGGCGGGCCGCATTGGCCACCTCCTGAAAGAAAATATCACTACCAGCTCCCATAGCCTCTGAAGATGGATCGGCTGAATCAACCCATCAATAAAACTCCGAACCCTCTCTCGCTCCGTGGGGAGTATCAAAATAGCATGGCGTGCTAAGTCAACAAATCGAGTCTCATATTGTGTAACTATCATGGAGCCCTGTTGGAGGCGCTTAAATTGCCTGTGAAGTGCCTCCCGCTGAGTGACTGGGAGAAACTTCTAAAAAAACAACTTCGTGAACTGATCCCATGTCAAAGCTGGAGACCCTGCTGGTCTAGATAGGCAAAAATCCCTCCACCAAGTCTTGGCGAATCCTGCAAGCCGGAAAACGGTAAAATCGACCCCATTGGTCTTAACTACCCCCATCGTCCTAAGGATCTCATGACAGCTGAAAAGGAAATCCTGTGGATCCTCTGATGAAGCACCGCTGAATATGGTGGTGAAGATCTTGGAGAACCGATCAAGTCTCCACAAGGCATCCGAAGACATAGCCGCTCCATCGCCGGCCTGAGCTGTAATACCTGGCTGAGGTGCCACAGCTGGCTGAACCACTAGGACATGAGCCTGGGGAGCTACCTGCTCCGGAGTACGTGAAGCATGAGTCTGAACCCCTCCTCCAGCCTGAGAAGTGGCTGGTGCTACTGGCAGCAAACCCGCTCTAGTGACACTCTCTATAAAGCCTGCCAATCTGACTAGAGTATCTTGAAGATCTGGGGTGACCATGACCCCTCCTGGGACCTAAGCTGGGCCCACTGGAGCTGCTGGGGCTGGAACCTCCTCATCATAGTCAATATGAGGCTCCACCTCTGGGACTGCTGCCCGAGGCTGAGCTCTGCCCCTGCCTCGGCCTTTGGCACGACCTCGACCTATGGCACGACCTCGGCCTCTGCCCCTCGCAGGAGTTGCTGCTAGGGGCTCGGGCTGTTGCGTGGTAGAAGAGGAAGCACGTGTTCTCGCCATCTGCGAAAGAACAGAGTAGAAAGACAATCAGTATTTGAGAAATAGAATCGCACGATACGAAAGAACAAAAGTGAAACTTTTCCTAACTCCGTAGCCTCTGGGGGATAAATACAGACGTCTCCGTACCGATCCCTTAGACTCTACCACGTTTGTCCGTGAGTAGCGAGACCTGTGCAACCTAGAGCTCTGATACCAACTTGTCACGACCCGGATTTCCCACCATTGGGAGTCGTGATGGCGCCTACTAACGGAGCTAGTCCAGCCAAAAATTTAAACATTCTCTGATAAATCTCAACAATATGAATATACGAAAGACAATTAAATTAGAGCGGAAGACTTTAAGTTTAATAAAAATGAAATTAAAATGCGGAAGTTTAAAACATATCTCTACCCAAAATCTGGTGTCCCTAGCTCACGAACTACTAAAGAGTGCTACAAACAAGTCTGAAATGGAAATACAAAACGTCTGTCTCGGTACAAAGAAAACAAACTAAACATAGAAAAAGGACTCCGGCTTGTGAACGCCAGCTAAGCTACCTCGAAGTCCTTGGAATGAAGTCAGCTCCCAATCGAATAGGCTACTACTGTGGTCCAAAAGCTGCTCCGGTAACGTAATCTATGCAAAAAGCATAGAAGTGTAGCATCAGAACAACCGACCCCATGTGCTAGTAAATGCCTGGCCTAACCCCGGCGAAGTAGTGACGAGGCTAGACAAGACCTACCTAAAAAAACCTGTGCAGACATATATATATATATATATATATATATATATATATATAT
>MU789690.1:154641-170436 GCA_026770625.1 Nicotiana glauca
TGCGAATCTCCACTTCGTAATTGCGAAGATCACAGAAGCAAAACACCAGATTTTCCAACAATGAGAAATGTCATCCGACACCTATCCAAAACTCATCCGAGCCCTCGAGGCTCCAAGCCAAATACGCACACAACCTCAAAAACATCCTACGGACTTACTCGTGCGATCAAATCGCCAAAATAACATCATTTACATAGAATAAAGCCTCAAATCACATGATTTCTTCCAATTTTTTCATAAAACACAAATTTTCCATTTTCAAGTCCGAAACACGTCAAACGACGTCCGATTTCAACCAAATTTTAAAGAAAGTTCTTAACACATATTTAAGACTTGTACCGGGCATCGGAACCAAAATACGAACCCCATACCATCACTTTTTGATCAAATTTCATTTGTATTTTCCTTAAACATTTTCAGAAAATAATTTTATGGAAAAATTCATTTCTTGGGCCTGGGACCTCGAAATTCGATTCCGGGCATACGCCCAAGTCTCATATTCTCCTACGGACCCTCCGTGGTCATCAAATCACAGGTCCGGGTCTATTTACCAAAAATTTTGACCGAAGTAAACTTTAACCATATTAATATCAAAATTCATCATTTTTCATACAAAATTCATATTTAAGCCTTCCGGCTACATGCCCGGACTGCGCACGCAAATCGAGGCAAATAAAAGTGAGGTTTTCAAGGCCTCAGAAGCGCAGTAAAAGGGAAAAATACGGCGATGACCCTTTGGGTCGTCACAGTTGAATTGGGTTATTCGCCTCTTATCTGATTTTGGTGTTGCTATATCTTCTGCTGTACTTGTGTTTTGTGACAACCAAACGGCAATTTATATTGCGAAGAACCCTATTTTTCATGAGTGAACAAAGCACATTGAATTGGATTGTCATTTTTTTCGGAATAAACTTGGTGACGGCCTAATCTCCTTGCATCATGTTCCTACCACTTCTCAGCTCGCCGACGTTTTTACAAAGCCACTCACTGGAGTGGTTCATCATTCTTTGCTGCTCAAGTTGGGGATTGTGGCACCCTCCAACTTGAAGGGGGTGTTGGATTTCAGCTTACTGCGGCCCATGACACAGGCCCACCACCAGTTTAGTTAGAATATATTTATTTGTATTTTGAGCTTATGGGAAAAAAGCCCAATATAATGTAAAACAATAGAGACACATAAACGGGTTGGTACATTCTGGAAGAAAGAACAGAAAACATTTTCCTCTCTCCTGGTTCTTCTTTCTCCCATGAAAATTTAATCAAATCTCTTTGATTTTTGCTCGACTCAGTAGTTTAACATTTCTTCTTTAAATGTATTTTCTTTTTGTTAATTACATGTTGATAAAAATACACTTATCAGTTTTTGATTGGACCATTTGACATGTCATTGGCAAGTACAATTAGCACATGGCCTGATGTACTCGGGTATTTATTTTACCTACTTAATAGCCACTTGAAGTGTTAAAATAAAATATTGCTCGGTCGAGGTGGTTGATTGAAATATGCAAGAAACTTCAATCTTTACTGTTGACAACAATAACAAATATGGTGCAGATTTTTAAAAACGAATTTAGTGGCAATTTCGTAATTAATCTGAAAAATATAATAGCCCAATTCTTAGTAAAATGACTATGAACTCCTCATACGATGCCCCAATTCGATTATCCTTTTTTCTATGGCTCCGTAATTATGATACGGATCTAATGCTTCAATAAAACAGAAATTGGAGCTCATTTGCTTAATGTAGTATCATTTATGCTTGAAGAAACAACGTCGAAACATAAAAAGACGAGCGTAACATAACCCAAACCTATCCAAAACTCACCCGAGCCCCTCGAGACCACGTCAAAACAAACCAACACGTCTCATAATATAACACAGACTTACTCGAGGCTTCAAAACACACATAACAACATCGAAACGATGAAGCACACCATAATCTAAAAATCAATGAACTTGAAACTTGAAACTTCCATAACCGATGCCGAAACCCAAACCTTAAATTTTACCCACAAGTCACGTTTGACATTACGAGCTTGCGCCAAATTCCAAAACTAACATCCAACCCCGATATAAAAGAGTTCACTCCCGGTCAAACTTCTAAAATATCTAACTTTTGTCATTTCAAGACTAATTCAACTACAGACCTCCAAATTATAATCCGGATGCGCTCGTAAGTCCAAAATCACCCAAGGAAGCTAATGGAACTGACGAAACTCCATTCCGAGGTCAAATGTTAAAATGTCAAACTAGGTCAATTCTTCTATCTTAGAACTTAAATCTTGAAGTTCATTCTTCCAAATTGATTCTGGATAACTTGAAAACCAATACCGACGATTTAGGCAAGTCATAATACATCATGCAGATATACTCGAGCCCTCAAGATACCAAGCAAAGTGCAGATTCCTAAAACGACCAGTAGGGTCGTTACACACGTATCACTCTATTATACGAGTATTTAATATGAACCAATTTTATCATATAGAGATTTTATGTATACACTATATATACCAACTTATTAGTGTATCATTATTCCTCTTTGAGATCCAACCAAAATCAACTCTAATCTTCACCAAACCCTCTAAAAATTAAGATATAAACTCCAAAATATATTTCCAATCATATTAATAACATCCAACTTAAATAAATTAATAATATTCTAGAATCTAATTTTCAAATTTAAAGTTTCAAAACTTTTTAATGATTGTCAATAATTGTCACTCCTTTAGAATTTGAAACTTGTCTATAAATCGTGTTGAATTTAAAGAGAGAAAAGGTGATTATCAAAGAAAGAAAGGAATGAGTTTTGAAATTGAGTTGAAAGGGGAAAGAAAAGTTGTGGATTGGGAAGTAATCGGATGATAGATGATGATAGACTATAATTATATATTTTAGTCGCTTATTACACTCTAATTTACTTCACTTTAATTGAGTTTGAGCTTTAATCGCTAGTGTCTTGCGCTAACTGTGTATTTTATGCCTTGTAGGAGTGATTTCGGGCTACATAGATGTTATGAGATGAATTCAAGTGATTTGAAGCTTTGAAGTGTGAGTAAAAGTCCAAGGAATTAAGCCGGGATCATGTCAGGGGTCAACTTTGATAGTTAAGAACAAACGAAGAATCGAGTAGGCATATTACATACTGTCTAGTAAAATAAATATAATTTTTTTCTCATAACTCCATTTGGACTCCACAATATATGGTTGGAAAGCTAACTCAAAGGGATACAAGTCTCATGTTTTACGTTTTTCCAAATTCCGAATGTAACAGGGTGAAAGGTGCACGTCAATAGCACAGACGCACTCAGGCAGAATACTGGGCAATATGCGCGGCCACTAGCGCGGTCACGAGCGTGGCCGTGCTAGTCAAACCAGGAAAAAGTGTCATTTTTCACATTGGAGAAGGTATAATTGTTTGGGCCCAATCCAACTTAGTATATATACATGGAAAATGGTATTTTGAGGGGGTTGGACATATTTTTGACACAAATTCGACCCAAGGAGGCAAAGGCACAATAGGAGCAAGGAGGGAAATTCTTCAACAAGTTTTTCCTTTCTCTTCCTATTTTTCATTGTTGGTTATAATTTTTAGTATTGTAGTTTTACATACTATTATGAATAGCTAATTCATTTTTTAGGGTTTTGATAGAACCTTTTATAAGATAAATTCTTGTTATAATTTTATATAATTGAGCCATTGGATTTCTCTACTTGTTCAACTACGTATTTGTTGTTGTTGATTGAATAACCATCAATGGACTGTGCCTATTTAGTGTGTGTACTGTTTGAGAGAGAGTACATATTTAGGTAGTTGTTGAACAACGTCACTCCTAACGTATGTGAGAAATCAATATATTAGGTTTAAAGGTAGGTTTAGAAACAACAAAGCCTTGACGTGGTCATAATGAGCAGTTGGATAAAGCCAACTAGCGTAGTTTGAGAGGATATGTCTATTAAATTGTTGTAGTTGCTCGAGAGAGAATTACGGCACCTAAATTGCTTACGATCAGTAGAGAATACATTGGTGAAAATTGTAGGGAACATAGCTAGAAGGATTCTGACAATTGGGGAAATCATAACTCTAGGCCTCCTTAATTTAGTCTCCAACCCTTTGTCTCGTTACTTGATAATTTTACCATTTTCTAGTATTTGCTAGTTAGTTAGAAATTTAAATCTCAATCTTTATAATTTAAAAAGTTATTCAAACTTGTCTTTTTAGTGATATTAAATAGATATAGCTAAGTCTTAGTTCTATGTGGGATTCGACTCCGGACTTTTAGACCGGATTATATTTGCAGCGACCACTTATCCTTTTTAGGACTAGAGTTGGGCGTGATCAAATTTTGGCACCGTTGCCGGGGAACTAACGGTGTAGTTGTAGCTGTATATATTGCTAAGGTTCAAGTTTGAACTTTTATTTTATTTTTTATTTGTTTTTGTTTTTTTTATAACTGTTGATTTGAGAAACATGGCACCTTGGAATTATGGGAATTTAGGTGCAGATAATTCTACTATTCATCTCCATACATATTGTGAAGAAAACCACCCATGGCAAAAATTTTCAAAACGTTCCTAAGAGCGAGTTATGTGCACCAGCTCAATCTTATTTGTGGAATGTGTGTTATGTGTGTGGTGGTCAAAATGGTTACCTTCATGTTTGTGCTTATATTTCTTATTTTCCCCAACCCCTTACTATAATGGTTCTACCTGTTCTTGTGAAGTTAATAGGAACAAACAACCTGAGAATGCGGACCTGAAGGAGATCAAGGATATGTTAAAGCACTTTCTAGAATAAAATAATGAGAAACAATTACATATAGAGAGGCAAGAGGAAACTATCCGCAACTTGGAGGATCAATTGAGTCAAGTGGTTAGAGCTGTTAATGCTCAACAAGCCAATATTGGGGATAGTAGCCAAGAAAAGCATGAATTTGAGGTGTTAATTAAGGAGTTAAGAGTAGAACATCAACAACCTAGCCAACTACAATTTGAGGATGTCGATGTTGAAGAAGTAAGACTAGAGTCAGTGAAGGACTTTAAGGATACAAATTTTGTTGACTCTACTATAATTGATGTTGAGGATGTTGAAAGTCTTGAAGTTCAATGTCACGACCCGGATTTCCCACCATCGGGATCGTGATGGCGCCTACTCGTGGTAGCTAGGCAAGCCAACTTATTTACCTTTTCATCATTAAACAATTATCTTAACAGTCTATAGCGTCAATATAAAACATTAATTCTAATGAGAACAATAGCGGAAGTTTGTCTGATAAATACAAATCAAAATGCGGAATAGTTAAATATATCCTCTACCCAAGATTTGGTGTCATATTACTCACGAACTTCTAAGAATAAACTAAATACAAAGGTCTGAAAGAAATATAACAGCTGTCTGTCTCGAAACAATGAGGCAACAGTCAAATATGAAAAGCATAAAGAAGAGACGTCGGGACTGCGGACGCCTACAAGGCTACCTCAGTCTCGTGATAATGAAATCCTGCTCCCGTACTACTGCTGCTGCTACTCCTCAAAACCTGGACCTATGAAAAAATGCACAGAAGTGTAGCATCAGCACAACCAACCCCATGTGCTGGTAACTGTCTAGCCTAACCCCGGCGAAGTAGTGACGAGGCTAGACTGGACACCACATAAACCTGTGCAGTAATAAATATACAACGGAACATCGAATACAAGGAAACTAACAACATGGGAGGGGAAACATGCTAAGGGGAGATACAATATCAACAGTAATCCCAAGTAACAAACTAGAACAACTTAGGCTCACAATGAACAAGGAATCAAAACTCAATACAAACACATGGCATCAATAACTATTGCGGTGTCCAACTCGCTCAACAAATATCACTGTTGCGGCGTGCAACCCGACCCATTAATACCACTTATCAGGTATCACTATTGCGGTGTGCAACCCGACCCTCATATATCATTATTGCGGCACGCAACCCGATCCTCAATATCATTGTTGCGGCGTGCAACCCAATCCTCAATATCATTATTGTGGCGCGCAACCCGATCCTCAATATCATTGTTGTGGTGCGCAACCCGCTCCTCAGTTTCATTTAACAGTCTGACTCCTCAAACAACAGTCACAATTAAGGGATATAACAATAAGCAAATATTTGACAAACATCCCGGCAAGGGAGAGAAACCAACAAGTTCAACCAAACGTCCCGGCAAGGGAATAATCAACACACTTTCTCTTTTTCTTACTTCTCTTATCTTATAATTCACTCTACCATTTTGAGCCAACACTCCAAAGCATCAAGTTATTTCGTATACTTTCAATATTTGTATCACAACTCGAGCCAATGCTCCTAGGAATCAAATGATCCTATCACCGTTCACATGTTATTCACAACATATAGAAATTCTCCAATAGATATGAAGTTCACAAACAATTCATGATAATCACATTATAAGGACTCACGGTTGTGATAGACACCAATGTATAGATACTCGTCACCATGCCTATATATCGTACTCGATTACATAGCAATTAGCAACAAGACTCAACTCATATTACCTCAAGCTAGGGTTAAACCAAACTCTTACCTCAAAGCCTTGAAATACACTTAATCCTCAACTATCGCTTTACCTCGCGGTTCCACCTCCAATTCGCTCGAATCTAATCAAAAATTGTTCAATTACTTTAATAAACACTATATGAATCGATTTGAATGCATAAAAATGATTTTCCCAAGTTTTTCCCAAAAATTCCAAAAACGCTCCCGGGCCCACATGGTCAAAACCCGAGGTTCGAACCAAAACCCGGTTACTCATTCCCCCACGAACTCAAATATGTAATTTATTTTGAAATTGGACCTCAAACTGAGGTCCAACTCCCCAATTTATAGAAAACCTAGGTTCTACCCAAAAATACCAATTTCACCCATGAAAATCCTTGATTTCAAGTGGAAAACATGTTTAATGATGTTAAAGATTGAAATAATTGAGTAAAAATCAACTTACAAGTGATTTGGGATGAAGTTTGCTCTTGAAAAATCGCCTATGGTGTTTGGGTTTTGAAAGAATGGTAAAAAGTGATGAAAATTCGAGTAAGTATAAAATTTGCTGGGCCTCGGATGTGGGAATTGCGAACCAAACGGGTATGGGAATTGCGAGATTTCAGTTCGCATTTGCGAACACTGGGCCTAAGTGCAGACTTCGCATTTGCGAAGTATTTATCGCTTTTGTGATCTTGGCCTCTCGTATTTGCAAGCATGGGCGTCGCATTTGCGACCCCAGCCCATTCTCCCACTCTTCGCATTTGCGAAGGTACAATCACATTTGCGATCTGGCCATGACTTCCCTTCTTCGCAATTGCGATGGGGAATTTGCAATTGCGACTCTCGCATTTGCAAGAATATTTTAGCAATTGCGAAAATATCATACCTGACCTGCAATTTTTTTTTTCAAAGTTCAAAAATGCAACTCGACACCTATCCAAAACTCACCCGAGCCCTCAGGGCTCCAAACCAAACATGCACACAACCTCAAAAACATCCTACGGACTTACTCGNATTTTAATCAATTTTCATTTCTATTTTCTTTAACAATTTCAGAAAAACAATTTAACAGAAAAATTCTTTTACTCGAGTTCTAGACCTCCAAATTTGACTCCGGGCATATGACCGAGTCCCATATTTTTCTACGGACCTTCCGGGACCGTCCAATCTCGGGTCTGGGTTTGTTTACCAAAAATATTGACCAAAGTCAACTATAATCATATTAATATCAAAATTCTTCAAATTTTTCACAGAATTCACATATTTCGACATAAAAGCTTTCCGGCTACGCGCCCGAACTACGCATGCGAATCGAGACAAGTAAAAATAAGGTTTTTAAGGCCTTTAAAGCACAGAACGAATGAAGAAACGGGTGATGACCCTTTGGGTCGTCACATCCTCCACCTCTAAAACAAATGTTCGTCCTTGAACGAACAAAAGAGAGAACTACCCGAGTCAGGGAACAGATGTGGATAACGGCTCCGTATATTAGACTCGGACTCCATGGTCAAGGCCTCAGTGGGCTGACCTCTCCATTGAACACGAACAAAGGGAAAACTCCTAGATCTCAACTAACGATCCTGCTGGTCTAGAATAGCTACCGTCTCCTTCTCATAAGATAAATCCTTGTCCAACTGGACAGTGCTGAAGTCTAACACATGGGTAGGATCGCCGTGATACCTCCAAAGCATTGACACATGAAAAACTGGGTGCACAGCTGATAAGCTAGGTGGCAATGCAAGTCTATAAGCCACCTCTCCTACTCGATCAAGAATTCCAAACGGACCAATGTACCTAGGGCTAAGCTTGCCCTTCTTTTCGAACCTCATCACGCCCTTCATAGGCGACACCCGGAGCAATACCCGCTCACCAAACATAAAAGCCACATCTCGGACCTTACTGTCCACATAACTCTTTTGTCGCGACTGAGCCGAACAAAGCCTGTCCTAAATGATCGTGACCTTATCTAAGGCCTCCTGAACTATGTCTGTACCCAATAACCGAGCCTCTCCTGGCTTAAACCATCCGACTAGAGATCGATAATGCCTACCATACAACTCCTCATACGGAGCCATCTGAATGCTGGACTGGTAGCTGTTGTTGTAGGCGTACTCTGCTAAAGGTAAAAACTGGTCCCACGAGCCTCCAAAAATCAATGATGCAAGCTCATAGCATATCCTCCAAAATCTGTATTGTCCGCTCGGACTGACCATCCATCTGAAGATGGAATGTTGTGCTCAACTGGACCTAGGTGCCTAACTCTTGCTTAACTGCTCTCCAGAAGTGCGAGGTAAACTACATACCCCGACCCGAAATGATGGATACCGGCACACCATGAAGGCAGACAATCCCCCTGATATAAATCTCAGCTAACCTCTCAGATGAATAGGAGACTGCCACTGGAATGAAATGCGCTGACTTGGTCAGCCTATCCACAATGACCCAAATAGCATCAAACTTCTTCCAAGTCAACGGAAGTCTAGTAATGAAATCCATGGTAATCCTCTCCCACTTCCACTGGGGAAGCTCAATCCTCTAAAACAAACCATTGGGCCTCTGATGCTCTTACTTGACCTGCTGACAATTCAAACACCGAGCCACATACGCTACAATATCTTTCTTCATTCTTTGCCACCAATAATGATGTCGTAGGTCCTGATACATCTTCGCATTGCTCGAGTGAATCGAATACCGAGAACTATGGGCCTCTGCTAAGATCAACTCTCCAATCCCATCAACATTGGGCACACAAACTCGACCCTACAATCTCAAAACACCATCATCATCTAAGTTCACCTTCGTGGCACTTCCATGCTGCACCGTGTCTCTCAGGACACACAAATGGGGATCATCAAACTGCCGATCACGGATACGCTCCAATAGAGAAGAACGAGCGACCGTACAAGCCAATACCCTGCTGGGCTCAGAAATATCTAATCTCACGAATCGATTGGCCAAGGCCTGAACATCTAAAGCAAGTGGCCTCTGGCTGACCGTGATATAAGCAAGACTACCCATGCTGGCAGACTTCCTACTCAATGCATCGGCCACCACATTGGCCTTACCCGGGTGGTACAAGATAGTAACATCATAGTCTTTTAACAACTCTAACCACCTTCGCTGCCTCACATTCAACTCTTTCTACTTAAACAGATACTGAAGGCTCTTGTGATCCGTGTACACCTCACACGTCACACCATATAGATAATGCCTCCAAATCTTTAAAGCATGAACAACAGCTACCAACTCTAGATCATGAACCGGATAATTCTTCTCGTGGATCTTCAACTGTCTCAAAGCATAGACAATGACTTTGCCATCCCGCATCAATACTGCACCAAGCCCAACGCGGGAAGAATCACAATAGACCGTGTAAGGCCCTGAACCCGTGGGCAAAACCAATACCGGTGCCGTGGTCAGCGCTGTCTTGAGCTTCTGAAAGCTCGCCTCACACTCATCTGACCACCTGAACTGGGCACCCTTTTGGGTCAATCTGGTCATCGGGGCTGCAATAGACAAAAATCCCTCTACGAACCGACGGTAATAACCTGCTAACCCCAAGAAACTCCGAATCTCGGTCACTGAAGCTGGTCGAGGCCAATTCTTGACTGCCTCAATCTTTTTCGGGTCCACTTGAATACCCTCTGCTGATACAATATGACCCAGAAATGCAACCGAACTCAATCAGAACTCGCACTTCGAAAACTTAGCATATAGATGATTATCCTTTAGAGTCTGAAGAACCACTCTGAGGTGCTGCTCGTGTTCTTCCTTGCTGCGGGAATACACCAGAATATCATCAATAATGACTATTACGAATAAGTCTAGATATGGCCTGAACACTCGGTTCATTAACTCCATAAATGCTGCTGGGGCATTGGTCAACCCAAATGACATGACTAAAAACTCGTAGTACCCATACGGAGCGCGGAATGATGTCTTAGGGACATCAGACGCCCTAATCCTCAGCTGATGATAGCCAGATCTCAAGTCTATCTTTGAGAACACCCTTGCTCCCTGAAGCAGGTCAAACAAATCATCAATCCTCGGCAGTGGATATTTATTCTTTATCGTTATCTTGTTCAACTGCCGGTAATCAATACACATCCGCATCGAACCATCCTTCTTCTTTACAAATAACACCGGTGCACCCCAAGGAGAAACACTAGGCCTGATAAAACCCTTTTCTAGTAAATCCTGCAATTGGTCCTTTAACTCTTTAAACCCTGGCGGGGCTATGCGATATGGCAGAATAGAAATAGGCTGCGTGCTCGGAACCAGATCAATACAGAAATCAATATCCCTATCGGGCGGCATACCTAGCAGGTCTGAAGGGAAGACCTCGGGGAACTCTCGAACAACAAGAACCGAGTCAATAGAAGGAACCTCTGCGCTGGGGTCGTGAACATATGCCAGATAAGCTAAACACCCCTTCTCGACCATGCGTCGAGCCTTAACATAGGAAATAACACTGCGAGTGGCATGAACTAAGGTCCCTCTCCACTCTAGTCAGGGCAATTCTGGCAAGGCCAAGGTCACCGTCTTGGCGTGGCAATCCAAGATGGCATGATACGGGGACAACCAATCCATCCCTAATATAACGTCAAAATCCACCATATCTAATAGAAGTAGATAAACACGGGTCTCAAGACCCTCAAACACAACCATACAGGAACGATGCACCCGGTTGACTACTATGGAGTCACCCACCGGTGTAGACACATAAACAGGAATGCCCAAAGCATAACTAGGCATAGCCAGACAGGGTGCAAAATAGGAAGACACATATGAATATGTAGACCCAGGGTCAAATAGCAGTGATGCATCTCTATCACAAACCAGAATAGTACCTGTAATAACAGCATCTGACGCCTTCGCCTCTGGCCTGGCTGGCAAAGCATAAACCCGGGGCTCAGCCCCACCTTCCTAAACCATGTCTCTAGGATGATCGGCCACCAGCTGACCCCTACCTCTGGTGGTACGGCCTCCACCTCTATGGTCCTGACCTCTACCTCTATGATCCCTACCCCCGCCCCTGGCTGGCTGGGCAGGCTGTGGGTCAACTGGTGCCTGAATTATAGGGCGAGGACCCTGCTGTTGTGACTGTGTACCCCTCAATCTCGGGCAAGCTCTCCTGATGTGACCATACTCACCATACTCATAACATCCCCCGGTACGATGAAAATTGCCTTGACGGCCTGAATGACCTCCACGAACACTCTGAAGAGGTTGTGCACTGATGGGTTGTTGATCAGAATACTGCCCATGAAAACCACGATCACCTGAGACACCCTGTGAAGCCTGGAGGGCTGACTGAAAAGGCCTGGAAGACTGGCCCCTATCATAAGAATCCCTGCCTCCAGATGAGGCACCACTAAATCGACCTGAGTGACGGGGCTTCTTGTCTGCCCTATAACTACCCCATGTGGTAGAACTATCTCGATCCTCCGGGCCACATTGGCTGCCTCCTGAAAAGTAATGTCACTACCCGTCTCTCTGGCCATCTTAAAATGAATAGGCTGGATCAAACCATCAATAAATCTCCTCACCCTCTCCCTATCAGTGGGGAGTATGATGAGGGCATGGTAAGATAGATCGATAAATAGGGTTTCATACTGGGTGACCGTCATAGACCCTTGCTGGAGGCGCTCAAACTGCCTCCGATAAGCATCCCTCTAAGTAACAGGAAGAAACTTCTCCAGGAACAACTCCGAGAACTGATCCCAAGTCAAAGGCGGCGACCCTGCTGGTCTGGCTGAATAGTAATCCCTCCACCAAGTCTTGGCAGATCCAGATAGACAAAAAGCCGCAAAATCAACTCCATTGGATTCCACAATTCCTATGTTCCGAAGAACCTCGTGGCAGCTATATAGGAAATCCTGGGGGTCCTCAGAAGAAGCTCCACTGAATGAAGTAGTGAAGAGCTTGGTGAACCTGTCCAACCTCCATAAAGCATCTGCGGACATAGCTGCTCCATCACCGGTCTGTGCAACTACCCCCGGCTAAACTTCCACAGCCGTCTGAACCAGTGAAACCTGAGTCTGGGGAGCTACCTGCTCCGGAGTACGTGCAACAGGAGTTTGGGCTCCTCCTACAGCCTGGGAAGTGGCTGGTGCTGCAGGAAGCAATCCTGCTTGGGTGACACTCTCCATGAGGCCAACCAATCGGACCAAGGCATCCTGAAGAACTAGGGTAGCAATAAACCCCTCTGGGACCTGAGCTGGGCCCACCGGACCTGTTTGGGCTGGGCCGAAACCTCCTCGTCAAGGCCAACCTTAAGGTCTACCACTGGTGTTGCTGCTGGTGGCTAGGCCCTGCCCCTACCTCGACCCCTAGTGTGGCCACGTCCTCTGCCCCTAGCGGGAGCTGCCTGGGGCTCGGATTACTGATCGGTGGATGAGGAAGCACGTGTTCTCGCCATCTGCGAAAGAACAGAGTAGAAATTCAATTAGCATTTGAGAAACCAAATTGCACGACAAGAAAGAACAGTTGAGAGATTTTTCCTAACTCAATAGACTCTGGGGAACAAGTACAGACATATCCGTACCTACCCTCAGACTCTACTAAGTTTGTCCATGAGTTGTGAGACCTATGTAACCTAGTGCTTTGATACCAACTTGTCACGACCCGAATTTCCCACCATCGGGATCGTGATGGCGCCTACTCGTGGTAGCTAGGCAAGCCAACTTATTTACCTTTTCATCATTAAACAATTATCTTAACAGTCTATAGCATCAATATAAAACATTAATTCTAATGAGAACAATAGCGGAAGTCTGTCTGATAAATACAAATCAAAATGCAAAATAGTTAAATATATCCTCTACCCAAGATTTGGTGCCACATTACTCACGAACTTCTAAGAATAAACTATATACAAAGTATGAAAGAAATATAATAGATGTCTGTCTCGAAACAATGAGGCAAAAATCAAATAGGAAATGCATAAAGAAGAGACGCTGGGCCTACGGATGCCTGCAAGGCTACCTCAGTCTCGTGATAATGAAATCCTGCTCCCGTACTACTGCTGTTGCTGCTCCTCAAAACCTGGACCTGTGAAAAAACGCACAGAAGTGTAGCATCAGCACAACCGACCCCATGTGCTGGTAAGTGTCTAGCCTAACCCCGGAGAAGTAGTGACGAGGCTAGACTGGACACCACATAAACCTATGCAGTTATAAATATACAACGGAACATCAAATACAAGGCAATTAACAACATGGGAGGGGAAACATGCTAAGGGGAGATACAATATCAATAGTAATCCCAAGCAACAAACTAGAATAGCTTAGGCTTACAATGAACAAGGAATCAAAACTCAATACAAACACATGGCATCAATAACTGTTGCCGCATGCAACCAGCTCCACAAATATCACTGTTGCGGCGTGCAACCCGACCCATGAATACCACTTATCAGGTATCACTGTTGCGGAGGGCAACCCGAACCTCATATATCATTGTTGCGGCGTGCAACCCGATCCTCAATATCATAGTTGCAGCCTGCAACCCGATCCTTAATATCATTGTTGCGGCGCGCAAACCGATCCTCAATATCAGTGTTACGGCGCGTAACCCGCTCCTCAATGTCATTTAACAGTCTGACTCCTCAAACAACAGTCACAATTAAGGGACATAACAATAAGCAAACATTTGACAAACATCCCTGCAAGGGAGAGAAGCCAACAAGTTCAACCAAACGTCCCGGCAAGGGAATAATCAACAGGCTTTCTCTTTTTCTTACTTCTCTTATCTTATAATTCACTTTACCATTTTGAGCCAACGCTCCAAAGAATCAAGTTATTTCATATACTTTCAATATTTGTATCAAAACTCGAGCCAATGCTCCTAGGAATCAAATGATCCTATCACCGTTCACATGTTATTCACAACATATAGAAATTCTCCAATAGAAATGAAGTTCACAACCAATTCATGATAATCACATTATAAGGACTCACGGTCTTGCTAGACACCAATGTATCAATACTCGTCACCATGCCTATACATCGTATTCGATCACATAGCAATTAGCAACAAGACTCAACTCTTATTCCCTCAAGCTAGGGTTAAACCAAGAACTTACCTCAAAGCCTTGAAATCCACTTAATCCTCAACTATCGCTTTACCTCGCGGTTCTGCCTCCAATTCGCTTGAATCTAATCACAAATTGTTCAATTACTTTAATAAACACTATATGAATCGATTTGAATGCATAAATATAATTTTCCCAAGTTTTTCCCAAAAATTCCAAAAATGCCCCCGGGCCCACGTGGTCAAAACTCGAGGTTCAAATCGAAACCTGGTTATCCATTCCCCCACAAACTCAAATATGTAATTTGTTTTGAAATCGGACCTCAAATCGAGGTCCAACTCCCTAATTTATAGAAAACCTAGGTTCTACTCAAAAATCCCAATTTCACCAATGAAAATCCTTGATTTCAAGTGAAAAACATGTTTAATGATGTTAAAGATTGAAAGAATCGAGTAAAAATCAACTTACAAGTGATTTGGGATGAAGTTTGGTCTTGAAAAATCGCCTTTGGTGTTTGGGTTTTGAAAGAATGGTAAAAAGTGATGAAAATTCGAGCAAGTACAAAATTTGCTTGTCCTCGGATGTGGGAATTGCGAACTTTGGTTCGAAATTGCGAACCAAACAGGTATGGGAATTGTGAGATTTCAATTCGCATTTGCGAACACTGGGCTTAAGTGCAGACTTTGCATTTGCGAAGTATTTATCGCTTTTGTGATCTTGGCCTCTCGCATTTTCGAGCATGGGCATCGCATTTTCGACCCCAGCCCATTCTCCCACTCTTCGCATTTGTGAAGCTACGATCGCATTTTTGATCTGGACATGACTTCCCTCCTTCACAATTGTGATGGGGAATTTGCAATTGCGACTCTCGCATTTGCGAGAATATATTCGCAATTGTGAAAATATCAGACCTCGCCTGCAATTTTTTTTCAAAGTTCAAAAATGCAACTCGACACCTATCCAAAACTCACCCGAGACCTCGGGGCTCCAAACCAAACATGCACACAACCTCAAAAATATCCTACGGACTTACTCATGCGATCAAATCACCAAAATAACATCAAAATCATTGAATCAAGCCTCAAAATCATCATTTTCATTTCAAACTTCATAAACTTCCAACCTTAGGTATTTAGGTTCGAAACACGTCAAACGACGTCCGATTTTGACCAAACTTCACAGAAAGCGTTTAAACAATATATAAGACTTGTACCGGGCGTCAAAACCAAAATA
>MU789690.1:173510-195493 GCA_026770625.1 Nicotiana glauca
TGCTTAGTCTATTTTAAATACCCTTGGTGTGATGAATTAGGAGAATTGTTTAAAAAGGTCGTGTCTATAAAAAGTGTAGTTTGATTGCTCGAGGACGAGCAATAATTTAAGTGTGGGGTATTGATGATAGGCTATAATTACGTATTTTAGTCACTTATTACAGTCTAATTTACTGCACTTTAATAGAGTTTGAGCTTTAATCGCTAGTGTCTTGCGTTAACTGTGTGTTTTATGTCTTATAGGAGTGATTTCAAGCTACATAGAGGTTATGGAATGAACTCAAGTGATTTGGAGCTTTGAAGTCTGAGTAAAAGTCCAAGGACTTAATCCGAGATCGTTTCATGGGTCAACTTTGATAGTTAAGAACAAACGAAGGCTCGAGTAGACATATTACGCACAGTCTAGTAAAATGAATATAACTTTTTGCTCAGAATTCCATTAGGACTCCACAATATATGGTTGGAAATATAACTCAAAGGGCTACAACTTTTCCATTTTATATTTGTCTAAATTCCAAACAGGGTGAAAAGTTCACGTTAATAGCGTGGCCGCACTCGTCAGGCAGAATACTAGGCAATATACGCGGCCACTAGCGCGGTCACGAGCGCGGCTGTGCTAGTCAAACCCGGAAAAAGTGTTCTTTTTTACATTGGAGAAGGTATAATTTTTGGGACTAACCCTACTTGATATATATACATGGAAAATAGTATTTTGAGGGGGTTGGACATATTTTTGACACAAATTCGACCTAAGGAGGCAGAGACACAATAGTAGCAAGGCGGGGAATTCTTCAACAAGTTTTTCCTTCATCTTCCTTTTTTCATTGTTGGTTATGATTTTTAGTATTGTAGTTTTACATACTATTATGAATAGCTAATTCGTTTTCTAGGGTTTTGATAGAACATTTTGTAAGATAAATTCTTGTTATGTTTTTATATAATTGAGCCATTGGATTTCTCTACTTGTTCAACTACGTGTTTGTTGTTGTTGATTGAATGGCCATCAATGGACTGTGCCTATTTAGTGTGTACTGCTTGAGAGAGTGAGAGTACATATTTAGGTAGTTGTTGAACAATGTCACTCCTAACGTATGTGAGAAATTAATATATTGGGTTTAAAGGTAGGTTTAGAAATAACAAAGCCTTGACGTGGTCATAATGAGCGGTTAGATAAAGTCAACTGGCGTAGTTCGAGAGAATATGTCTAATAAATTATTGTAGTTGCTCGAGAGAGAATTACGGCAAAGTGCTCACTATCAGTAGAGAATACATTGGCAAAAATTGTAGGGAACATAGCTAGAAGGATTCCGACAATTTGGAAAACCATAACTCTAGACCTCCTTAATTTAGTCTCCAACCCTTTGCCTCGTTAGTTGATAATTTTACCGTTTTCTAGTATTTGCTAGTTAGTTAGAAATTTAAATCTCAATCTTTATAATTTAGAAAATTATTCAAACTTGTCTTTTAAGTGATATTAAATAAATATAGCTAAGCCTTAGTTCTATGTGGGATTCGACTCCGAACTTTTAGACCGGATTATATTTGCAGCGACTGCTTATCCTTTTTAGGACTAGAGTTGGGTGTAATCAATAGACTTGGGGAATGGATGTCTGTTATTATGAATCTATATACAAATTGTAAATATATATATGCTATGTAATTAAGAAGGAACTTCTACCAGAGAGATTAGTTTAAAATTATGTATACATATGTAAAACTTTCTTTTGGAACACCTACTGGTGGCTACAGCCCAATCTTGCAATGCTTATATCAATATTGTAATTACTACCACGGCTATTACTATCACCCGGCTATTTATAATATTGTAATTACTACCAAGTGGAAGTTTGTGAATTCTATTGTAAAATCAATTCTATAAATATGATATTAAGGTTCTCTAGCTAGTTGCATAAATATTATAATAGGTTATTGTATGTTGCCGATTTCAACTCTTTTGGGTTGAGAAATAGACGATATATTGTAATGTATTAAACTATTAATTGGTTGAATTGATTTAGAAAATATGGCATTTGTACATCCATGTATTTTTTACCATACAAAAGGTGACCAACATCTTGAGTATGTATTTTAGCAAACTATATAACCTGGCCCTGTGTGTCCTTTAGCTTATTTACAAATTAAGTGCTAAGATTACTAGGGAATTGAAGAGAAATAAAGTCCAAAACCAGAAGCATCGAGTATAGCTAATCAGTCATATATTAAGCTGTCCCGTTCTAAGTAGACTACTTTTGTTTTTGGAAACTAGAGAGATAGTCATAAATAGGTAAAATGAGAATCTTATTTCAAATGTCAAAGGCTGAGAACTGCTAAGAATTCAATAATCAAGCATTGACTGTTATGTTGTCGATATGTCCGAGTGGTTAAGGAGATAGACTCGAAATCTGTTGGGCGTTGCCTGCGCAGGTTCGAATCCTGCTGTCGACGGCATTTCTATTGGATTTTTCTATATATTAGAAAAGTAGGAGGTTTCGACATGTGTGCTTAAAAGTCTTTTTTAAAAGTGCGAGGGTATTTAAGTCATTTCACATATGTGGCTTATTTTTTCTATACAAATAGTACGTGTAAGTTTTATTTGAGTCCAAGTGTTTTTACGAGACAACATATTGATTTTCCTCCATTTTATTTGTATAATAAACTTTCAGATTTTACAGATATCCTTTGTCTTCCTCAAATTGCTTTTACTGCAGGTATGTTTTTGATCAATTTTGCACCTTTTTTTTTTTGCTTTGCATCTGATGAATTATCAGTTACAAAAGCTAAACAGTACACTCCTGCACTTTATTGTACTCCAAATGCGGCAGAATTCACACTTTCTTCTGATTCCAACTTTAATCCTTTCTACAGATACAAAATCCATCATTATTTGCCAATAGAACAAAATTCACACTTTCTGCCGTCCCATTACAACATCGACTTCAAAAGGGCTATTTTGCCTATTTTTTGGTTATTTATTTTCGTTCTTTCACCAAATGGCTCAGTTCTTTCAAGGAATTTAGAAGTAGGTTGGGGAATCCTTCTTAAATAGTATTCATGTACTTGATTCAGTGCGTTATCTGCACTGAATCCTTGATACAAATGACTCAGTTCTGGAATTTACTTTCAATCAATTTCAGCCCACATGCAAATTTTGAGTTGAGATTAATTCTCGATCTCAATCCGTTGATGATACTGATGTGGGTAAATTCTGAAGTTCAGTGGTTGTTGTAGGTTTTTCCCTTATTTCTTCTCTAATGTTCCTCACATCTTTTTTTCCATCTTTTATTTTTTGCCATATCTTCTTTTAGGTTATGTTCGCAAATTTCAATTTTACAGCTCGATGGTTGGTGTGTGTCGAATCGAGCGATAAAAATGTATGTTTGATCTCGAAGCGTGTTGTATTTTTGATTTGGGTTTTCTCGGTTCTTAACATACTTCTTGACTTTGCAATTTCCTAGTTGATGTATACGCTAAATTGTGAAATTTAAGGTTTTTATTTATGAAATTATTTGGGTGGCGCTATCTTTCCCTAACTAGCAGGGACAATATGATTAAACTGGTTGTTGTTTAATCATCACATGTATGATTGGTTCTAACTCTTAGGTTGTTCTAATTTTTTATTTTTCTCCTCTATTTTGGTTGGAGTTATCTATTACTAATACTATTTCCCCCCGATTTTTCTCTTTGTTATTGTAGTTCTTGTGATCCCTTGTGATTCTCGTGTAGTGTGTTATTCAATAGCACCGAAAGGTAAATTTTCTAACCGATTATCATTTATTTATAGATATTGTAAGTTTTTGCATCGGTTCTTTACTTAGTATAAACATGCATGCATATTAGCCAATGTTGAACATATACTCAGTAATGTCATTATGCACTTGACTTTCACATTCAGGGAGTAGACGACTGAAATGTCGATTAAAAATATTAAAATAAAATTTTGAAAAAATACATGCTGACAAGAAAGCTAGGCGACACAATTATATAGAATGATGCAAGCTGATAAAAAAAATGCTCTCCTAGCACGAGCACGAGCAAATGTGCCACTAACCTTGCAACTTCATCATATTATTACATTCTCTCAATTAATAAAATTAGTGTTTAATTGTGACGACCCAAAGGATCATCACCTATTTTCTCTCTCTTTCCATGCTTCCGAGGTCTCGAAAACCTTATTTTTAGTTACCTCGATTTACGTGCGCAGATCAAGCGGGTAGCCGAAAAGCTTGTATGTGAAATTCTGTAAAAAATGCAAAAAAAATTGGTATTAAAATGAGTAAAGTTGACTTTGGTCAACATTTTAGGTAAAAGGACCCGGATCCGGACCCGTGATTTGACGGTTCCGGAGGGTGCGTAAAAAAATATTGGACTCGGACGTATGCCCGGAATCGATATCCGAGTTTCCAAGCCCGAGAAATAAATTTTTAAAAAAATATTATTTTTCTAAAATTGTTAAGGGAATTTGAAATAAAAATTTATTAGAACGTGTTGGTATCGGGCCCGTATTTTGGTTCCAGTGCCTGGTACAGGTTTGATATGTGTTTTAAGGTGTTTATGTGAAATTTGGTTGAAATCGGACGTCATTTGACATGTTTCGAACTTGAATATCTAAAATTAAAAGTTTATGAAGTTTGAAGAAAAATTAGTGATTTTGAGGTTTGATTCCTCGTTTCTGATGTTATTTTGGCGATTTGATCGCACGACTAACTTCGCAAGGTGTGGTTGAGTTAGTGTGTGTGATTGGTTTGGAACCCCGAGGGCTCGGGGGTGTTTTTGGAGGTGTTCGGGGTTGTTTTGAACATAGTGAAATTGCAGAAAAATCTGCAACAGGTGCACAGAAAATTCCTTCATTGCGTTCGCGATGTCTCCTTCGCATTCGCGAAGCTTCAGATTCCTCCCTCCTTCGCGTTCGAAGTCCTTCATTGTGATCGCGTAGAGTTATCGAGTTCTGAGGGCCCATCCCTCATTCCTTCTTCACGTTCGCGATGGCTGGACCGCGTTCGCGTAAGTCTCCATCTCCTTCCCATCGCGTTCTCATACAGGCCAGTATGTTTGCATAGGCCAAACTCCTTGGACCCCAGTATTTCCTTCTTCGCGTTCGCACCCCTCCTTCCGTGAACGCGATGCTTGTCTGAACCTACTCATCGCGAACGCAACCCCCATGTCGCGAACACATAGATATTTTTACCCAGCGATTTTTAAGTCATAAAAACATAACAGTGACGGGTTTCATTCAAAACAATACACGAACCCTTTCTTCTCCAAAGCTTCTAGGCGATTGTTAGAGCATTTCTTCACCAAAGTTTCTTGGGTAAGTGTTGTTTGACTTGTCTCCTTCTTTTTCCATCATCATTTATCAAATTCCTAAGCTCAAATCATATAATCCAGGGTTGAAATTGGGGGAAATGGGTGGAGTTAGGTCTTTTTAATTTTTCTTGATTTAGACCTCGTTTTGGGGTCGAATTTGAAAACAAATTGTATGTTTGGGCTCGTGAGAGAATGGGTGATATGAATTTGATTCGAACCTCGTGTTTTGACCAAGTGGGCCCGGGGTCGATTTTTGGAATTTTAGGAAGAAAACTTGGGAATCTATATTTAGGCATTGGGTTTGATTTGTTAAGCTTATATTGATATTATTAAGTCATTATTGTATAGATTTGATTGAGTTGGAGCTGAATTCGAAAGGGAAGGCGGTCGTTGTGGATTGATTTGGCTGTGGAAGTTGAGGTAAGTGTTTGGTTTAACCCTAGCTTGAAGGATTAGGAGTTGAGTCCTATTTGTTATTTGTTTTGTGTTGGGTATGACGTATCGGCATGGTGACGAGTATCCATGTGTCGGTGTCAAGCATGACCGTGAGTCTAAATTTTGCTAGTACACCCTTGATTGACCCTATGAAAGCTGCAACCGAGCAATGATATTAATGTGTCAAGAATAAGTTAAATAGGATTGGTTATAGGTGACTCTCCCTTATTGGGATATTTGATTTGTTATGATTATTCCTTTGCCGGGATTGTATTGTGAATTTTGTTGAAAGTATAGGGAGCGGGTGGTACGCCTACCACAAGTGATATTGAAAAGGGAGCGGGTGGTACGCCTACCACAAGTGATATTCAGAAGAAAGCGGGTGGTATGCCTACCACAAGTGATATTGAAATGGGAGCGGGTGGTACGCCTACTACGAGATATTGAGAACTGGGTTCAGGTTGCACGCCTGCAACAAGATGATTTGAATATGAAAGTTGCCTTGTCTTTTCATTATTGCTAGAAGTTAAACTGTAGATGTACGTACCATTATTCCTAATATGTGTTTCTAACTGTTACCCCTGAAGCATGCTCCCCTCCCCAGCTTAAATTGTTATATTCTTGATATTTTTCGTTGTATTCGTATATATATCTGCACAGGTTTATATGGTGTCCAGTCTAGCCTCGACACTACTTTGCCGGGGTTAGGCTAGGCACTTACCAGCACATGGGGTCGGTTGTGCTGATGCTACACTCTGTGCATTTTTGCACAGGTCCAGGTTTCGAGCAGCAGCAGAATTAGTTCGGGAGCATACCTTCAGTCCGGAGAGACCCGAGGTAGCCTTGCAGGCGTCCACAGGCCTGACGTCTTCCTTCTATCCTTACATTAGACCGTCATCTCTTTGTATTCGGGATAAACAGATTTATGTTTCTTTTTTCCTTGTAGTTAGTATTTCTTAGATGTTCGTGAGTATGTGACTCTAGTTATTGGGTAGAGATTATGCTGGAATTCAGTATCTTATTTAGCTATTTAAATTTAAGACTTCCACTTATTATTGTTGGCTTACCATTGTTTAAATATTATTATCGAAGGATTGTTAAAAGGATTGTTTATTACAGGAAAAGTAACTAAATTTAGCTTAACTGGCTTTTACGAGTAGGCGCTATCACGACTCCCGAGGGTGGAAAATTTGAGTCGTGACAAGTTGGTATCAGAGCACTAGGTTACATAGGTCTCACAACTCACGGACAAACTTGGTAGTGTCTGAGGGATTGGTATGGAGACGTCTGTATTTATCCCTCAGAGGCTATAGAGTTAGGATGAGTTTCACATTTGTTCTTTCTTGTCGTGCGGTTCTATTTCTCAATGCTAATTGAATTTTTACTTTGTTCTCTCGTAGATGGCAAGAACACGTGCTTCATCATCTACTGATCAGCAGTCTGAGCCCCAGGCAACTCCTGCTAGGGACAAAGGACGAGGCCGTGCTAGAGGCCAAGGTTGGGGCAGAGCTCAGTCCCGAGCAGCAGCACCAGTGGCGGAGCCTCAGGTTGACATTGACGAAGAGGTTCCAGCCCCAGCCACAGTAGTTCTGGTGGGCCAAGCTCAGGTCCTAGAGGGGTTTATTGCTACCCCAGTTCTTCAGGACGCTTTGGTCTGGTTGGTGGGCCTCACGGAGAGTGTCACCCGAGCAGGATTGCTTCTTATAGCACCAGCCACTTCTCAGGCTGGAGGAGGAGCACCGACTCTTGCTGCACGTACTTTGGAGCAGGTAGTTCCCCAGGTTTAGATTCCCGTGGTTCAGCCAGCTATGGTAGTTCAGCCAGGGGTAGTTGCTCAGACCGGCGATGGCGCTTCTATGTCCGCAGATGCTTTGTGGAAGCTGGACAGGTTCACCAAGCTATTCACTACTACATTCAGCGGTGCTTCTTCTGAGGACCCCCAGGATTTCTTATATAGCTGCCACGAGGTTCTTCGGAACATGGGCATTGTTGAGTCCAATGGAATTGATTTTGCTGCATTTCGCCTATCCGGATCCACCAAGACTTGGTGGAGGGATTTCTGTTTAGCTAGACCGGCAGGGTCACCGTCTTTGACTTGAGATCAATTTTCACGGTTGTTCCTGGAGAAGTTTCTCCCCATTACTCAGAGGGATGCTTATCGGAGGCAGTTTGAGCGCCTCCAGTAGGGTTCTATGATGGTCACTCAGTATGAGACCGAGTTTATCGATCTAGCTCGCCATGCTCTTGTCATACTCCCCACTGAGAGGGAGAGGGTGAGGAGATTTATTGGTGGTTTGATCTAGCCTATTCGTCTGCAGATGGCCTGAGAGGCGGGGAATGGTATTACTTTTCAGGAGGCGGCCAATGTGGCCCGGAGGATCGAGATGGTATTGCCACAAGGGGATGGTCATAGAGCAGACAAGAGATCCCATCAGTCAGGCCGATTCAGTGGTGCCTCATCTGGAGGCAGGGATTCTTATGATAGGGGTCAGCCTTCTAAGCCCTTCCAGTATTCCCTCCAGGTTTTTCAGGGTGCCCCAGGTGATCGTGGTTTCCATGGGCATCATTCTGATCAGCAGCTATTCAGTGCACCGTCAGCTCCCATCAGTTCACTGCCTCTTTAGAGTTTCCAGGGCCGTCCACCGAGGTCTTGTTTCACTTGTGGTGACACAAGGAACATTGCTAGGTATTGCCCTCGAGCTTTGAGCAGTTCTTAGCAGCAGGGTCCCCGTCCTATGATTCAGGCACCAGATGTTCCACAGGCTGCCCAGCCAGCTAGAGGCGGGGGTATAGGTACTAGAGGTGGAGGCAAAGGTCATAGAGGTAGAGATCAGACCGCCAGGGGCGGAGGTCATCTAGCAGCAGATCGACCTAGGGACACAACTCAGGGTAGTGGGGGCCAGCCCGTTGTTATGATCTTCAGGCTAGGCCCGAGGCTGAGGCTTCAGATGTAGTCATTACAGGTACGGTTCTAGTTTGTGATCGAGATGCTTCGGTACTGTTTGATCCATAGTCTACATATTCATATGTTTCATCTTATTTCGCACCATGCTTGGTCATGCCTAGTGATGCTTTGGGTATTCCTGTGTATGTGTCTACACCGGTGGGTGACTCTATCGTGGTCGACCGAGTCCATCATTCATTTATTGTAGTGATTGGGGGTCTTGAGACCCGTGTAGACTTGTTGTTCTTAGATATGGTTGACTTTGATATAATTTTGGGTATGGACCGGTTATCACCCTATCACGCTATCTTGGACTGCCATGCCAAGACTGTGACCTTAGAGTTGCTCGATATGCCTCGTGTAGAGTGGAGGGACACTCCAGGTTATTCTACCCACAGGGTCATTTCGTACGTGAAGGCTCGACATATGGTCGAGAAGGGGTATCTAGCCTATTTGGCCTATGTTCGTGATTCCAGCACTGAGGTTCCTCCTATAGATTCTGTACCTATTGTTCGGGAGTTTCCAGATGTTTTCCCCTCAAACCTGCTGGGTATGCCACCCGACAGGGACATTGATTTCTGTATTGATTTGGCTCCGGGCACCCAGCCCATTTTCGTCCCGCCATATCGTATGGCCCCGCCGGAGCTGAAGGAGTTAAAGGACCAGTTACAGGATTTGCTAGAGAAGGGTTTTATCAGACCTAGTGTTTCTCCTTAGGGAATGCCAGTGTTATTTGTTAAGAAGAAAGAAGGATCGATGGGGATGTGCATAGATTATCGGTAGTTAAACAAGGTAACGATTAAGAATAAGTATCCACTGTCGAGGATTGATGATTTGTTCGACCAACTTTAGGGTGTCCGGGTAATTTTCCAAGATTGAATTGAGATTTGGCTACCATCAGTTGAGGATTAGGGCATCCGATGTCCCTAAGACAGCTTTCCGTACTCGGTATGGGCATTATGAGTTCTTGGTCATGTCATTTGGGTTGACCAATTCCCCAACAACATTCATGGAGTTGATGAACCGAGTGTTCAAGCCATATTTGGACATGTTCATTATAGTCTTTATTGATGATATTTTGGTGTACTCCCGCAGCTATGAGGAGCACGAGCAACACCTTAGAGCGGTTCTTCACTCTGAGGGATAGTCAGTTATATGCCAAGATCTCTAAGTATGAGTTCTGGCTGAGTTCAATAGCATTTCTTGTTCACGTTGTATCAGCAGAGGGTATTCAGGTGGACCCGAAGAAGATTGAGGCAGTTAAGAGCTGGCCTAGACCAGCATCATCTATAGAGATTCGGAGTTTCCTGGGATTGGCAGGCTACTACCGTTGATTTGTGGAGGGATTTTCATCTATTGCAGCCCTGATGAACAGATTGACCCAGAAGGGTGCCCCATTCAGATGGTCGGATGAGTGTGAGGCGAGCTTCCAGAAGCTCAAGACAGCTCTGACTACACCGGTGTTGGTGTTGCCCACAGGATCAGGGCCTTATACAGTCTATTGTAATGCTTCCTGTATTGGGCTTGGTGCAGTGTTGATGCAGGGTGGCGAGGTTATTGCCTATGCTTCGAGGCGGTTGAAGATTGATGAGAAGAATTATCTAGTGCATGATTTAGAGTTGGCAGCTATTGTTCACGCCTTTAAAATTTGGATGCACTATTTGTATGGCGTGGCATGTGAGGTGTTCACTGACCACAAGAGTCTTCAGTACTTGTTCAAGCAAAAGGATTTGAATTTGAGGCAGAGGAGGTGGTTGGAGTTGTTGAAAGATTATGATGTCACCATTTTATACCATCCGGGGAAGGCCAATGTGGTGGCCGATGCTTTGAGTAGGAAGTCAGCTAGTATGGGCAGTCTTGCTTATATTCCAGTCAGTCAGAGGCCGCTTGCTTTGGATGTTCAGGACCTATCCAATCAGTTCGTAAGACTGGATGTTTCTGAGCCCAGTCGTATGTTGGCTTGCATGGTTGCTCGTTCTTTATTATTGGAGCGTATCCGTGATCGGCAGTTCGATGATCCCCATTTGTGTGTCCTCGGGGACACGGTGCAGCGTGGAGATTCCCAGTAGGTTACCTTAGATGCGGATGGAGTTTTGAGATTGCAGGGGCGAGTTTGCGTGCCCAATGTGGATAGACTTCGAGAGTTTATTTTAGAGGAGGCCCATAGTTCTAGGTACTCTATTCATCCAGGTGACGCAAAGATGTATCAGGACTTGCGGCAGCATTATTGGTGGCATAGGATGAAGAAGGATATTGATGCATATGTGGCTCGTTGTTTGAACTGTCAGCAGGTTAAGTACGAGCACTAGAGGCCTGGTGGTTTATTTCAGAGGATTGAGCTTCCCGAGTGGAAGTGGGAGAGGATCATTATGGACTTAGATACCGGACTTCCATTAAATCCGAAGAAGTTCGATGCGATATGGGTTATTGTTGATAGGCTGACCAAGTTAGGAGATTTCATTCTCGTGACAGTCTCCTATTCATCGGAGAGATTAGCTGAGATTTACATTCGGGAGATTGTTCGCCTTCATGGTGTGCCCGTATCTATCATTTCGGATCGAGGTACGCAGTTTACCTCACGCTTCTGGAGAGCAGTTCAGCGAGAGTTGGGGACATGGGTTGAGTTGAGCACAACATTTCATCCTCAGATGGACGGTCAGTACGAGCGGACTATTTAGATCTTGGAGGATATGCTCCAGACTTGTGTTATTGACTTTGGAGGTTCGTGGGATCAGTTCTTTCCTTTAGCGGAGTTTGCCTATAGCAACAGTTACCAGTCGAGCATTTAGATGGCTCCTTATGAGGCTTTATATGGTAGGCGGTGTCGATCTCCGATTGGATTGTTCGAGTCGGGAGATACTCGGTTGATAGGTACGGATTTGGTTCAGGAGGCCTTGGACAAGGTCAAGATCCTTCAGGATAGGCTTCGTTCGTCTCATTCCAGGCAAAAGAGCTATGTAGATCGTAAGGTTCGAGATGTAAATTCATGGTTGGTGAGTGAGTATTGCTCCGAGTATCGCCTATGAAAGGCGTGATGAGATTTGGGAATAAGGGCAAGCTTAGCCCTAGATTCATTGGTCCGTTTGAGATTCTTGATCGAGTGGGAGAGGTGGCTTATAGACTTGCATTGCCGCCCAACTTATCAGCCGTGCATCTAGTTTTTCATGTATCAATGCTTCGGAGGTATCACGGAGATCCAGCTCACATGTTAGATTTCAGTACTGTCCAGTTGGACAAGGACTTGTCCTAAGAGGAGGAGCCAGTAGCTAATCTGGACCAGCAGGTTCGTCAGTTGAGATCCAAGAGTTTTCCTTCCGTTCGTGTTCAGTGGAGAGGTCACCCCCCTGAGGCATCGACCTGGGAGTCCGAGTCTGATATGCGGAGCCGTTATCCTCCTCTTTTTCCTGACTCAGGTACTTCTTTCTTTTGACCGTTCGAGGACGAACAGTTGTTTTAGAGGTGGAGAATGTGACGACCCAAAGGGTCATCACCTATTTTCTCTCTCTTTCCATGCTTCCGAGGCCTCGAAAATCTTATTTTTAGTTGCCTCGATTTGTGTGTGCAGTCCGGGCGGGTAGCCGGAAAGCTTGTATGTGAAATTCTATGAAAAATGCAAAATCATTTGGTATTAAAATGGGTAAAGTTGACTTTAGTCAATATTTTGGGTAAACGGTCCCGGACCCATGATTTGACGGTCCTGGAGGGTCCGTAGAAAAATATGGGACTCGAGCGTATGCTCGGAATCGAAATCCGAGGTCCCGAGCCCGAGAAATGACTTTTTAAAAGAAATTATTTTTCTTAAATTGTTAAGGGAATTTGAAACAAAAATTTATTAGAACGTGTTGGTATCGGGCCCGTATTTTGTTTCTGGCACCCGGTACAGGTTTGATATGTGTTTTAAGGTGTTTTTGTGAAATTTAGTTGAAATCAGACGTCATTTGACGTGTTTCGGACTTGAAACTCTAAAATTGGAAGTTTATGAAGTTTGAAGAAAAATTAGTGATTTTGAGGTTTGATTCCTCGTTTCTGATGTTATTTTGTCGATTTAATCTCATGGTTAAATTCGTAGGGTGTTGTTGAGTTAGTGTGCGTGATTGGTTAGGAGCCCCGAGGGCTCGGGGGTGTTTTCGGAGGTGTTCGGGGTGGTTTTGAACTTAGTGAAATAGCAAAAAAATCTGCAACAGGTGCACAGAAAATTCCTTCATCGCGATCGCGATGTCTCATTCATGTTCACAAAGCTTCAGATTCCTCCCTCCTTCGCATTCGCAACCCTTCATCGCGATCGTGTAGAGTCATCGAGTTCTGAGGGCCTAGCCTTCCTTCCTTCTTCGCGTTCACGATGGCTGGACCGCGTTCGTGTAGGTCTCCAGCCCATTCCCATCGCATTTGCATATAGGCCAACACGTTCGCGTAGGCCAAACTCCTTGAACCCCAGTATTTCCTTCTTCGTGTTCGCACGCCTCCTCCCGTGAACACGACTCATCGCGAACGATACCCCCATGTCGCGAATGCATAGAGTATTTTCACCCAGCGATTTTTAAGTCATAAAAATAGAATAGTGACAGGTTTCATTCAAAAAAATACATGAACCCTTTCTTCTCCAAAGCTTCTAGGCGATTGTTAGAGAATTTCTTCACCAACTTCTTGGGTAAGTATTGTTTGACTCTTCTCCTTCATTTTCCATCATCATTTATCAAAATCCTAAGCTCAAACCATGTAATCTAGGGTTGAAATTGGGGAAAATGGGTAGAGTTAGATATTTTCAATTTTTCTTGATTTAGACCTCGTTTTGGGGTCGAATTTGAAAACAAATTGTATATTCTGGCTTGTGGGAGAATGGGTGATATGAATTTGGTTTGAACCTCATGTTTTGACCAAGCAGGCCCGAAGTCGATTTTGGAATTTTAGGAAGAAAGCTTGGGAATCTATATTTAGGCATTGGGTTTGATTTGTTTAACTTATATTGATATTATTAAGTCGTTATTGTATAGATTTGATTGAGTTGGAGCCGAATTCGAAAGGGAAGGCGGTCGTTGTGGTTTGATTTGGCCGTGGAAGTTGAGGTAAGTGTTTGGTTTAACCCTAGCATGTGGTATTAAGAGTTGAGTCCTATTTGTTATTTGTTTTGTGTTGGGTAGGACATATGGGCATGGTGATGAGTATCCATGCGTCGGTGTCAAGCATGACCGTGAGTCTAAATTTTGCTAATTGTACACCCTTGATTAACCCTATGAAAGTTGCGACCGAGCAATGATATTAGTGTGTCAAGAAGAAGTTAAATAGGATTGGTTATAACTGACTCCCCCTTGTTAGGATATCTGACTTGTTGTGATTATTCCCTTGCCGGGACTGTATTGTGAACTGTGTTGAAAGTATAGGGAGCGGGTGGTACGCCTACCACAAGTGGTATTGAAAAGGGAGCGGGTGGTACGCCTACCACAAGTGATATTCAGAAGGAAGCGGGTGGTATGCCTACCACAAGTGATATTGAAATGGGAGCGGGTGGTACGCCTACTACGAGATATTGAGAACTGGGTTCAGGTTGCACGCCTGCAACAAGATGATTTGAATATGAAAGTTGCCTTGTTTTTTCATTATTGCTAGAAGTTAAACTGTAGATGTACGTACCATTATTCCTAATATGTGTTTCTAACTGTTACCCCTGAAGCATGCTCCCCTCCCCAGCTTAAACTGTTATGTTCTTGCTATTTTCCGTTGTATTCGTATATATATCTGCACATGTTTATGTGGTGTCCAGTCTAGCCTCGTCACTACTTCGCCGGGGTTAGGCTAGGCACTTACCAGCACATGGGGTTAGTTGTGCTGATGTTACACTCTATGCATTTTTGCACAGGTCCAGGTTTCGAGCAGCAACAGCTTTAGTTCGGGAGCATACCTTCTGTCCAAAGAGACCTGAGGTAGCCTTGCAGGCCCGGAGTCTCCCTTCTATCCTTACATTAGATTGTCATCTCTTTGTATTTAGGATAAACAGATTTATGTTTCTTTCAGACCTTGTATTTAGCATTTGTTAGATGTTCGTGAGTATGTGACTCTAGTTCTTGGGTAGAGATTATGTTGGAATTCAATATCTTGTTTAGCTATTTAAATTTAAGACTTCCGCTTATTATTGTTGACTTATCATTGTTTAAATATTATTGTCGAAGGACTGTTAAAAGGATTGTTTATTATAGGAAAAGTAACTAAATTTGGCTAGCCTGACTTCTACGAAAAAATCCGGGTCGTGACATTAATTCTTTGTAGATGAATGGCTGCGGGTGATCCATCAATACCTTCGAGGCTGAAACTTGTGATTGAATACTATACTTATACAGAAGACGACCATCTCACCTGATCTAATCAGGTTAGTTGTTGAATTGAATTATGCTTTGAGCTCTTTGTTAATCACTCTCTTGATGCCTCTAAACAGATTTATAGTTACTTAATCTCATGATGCCTCTAAATTGAATCTCAAAGCTTACTATTAGTGTGAGTCTTATTGTTAGATGTGACAACTAGGTTTTGCTTCTCTTAATAATGTATAACAATTTACGTAAGATAGCCTGCTTGATCCTTTATGTTTAATCCATGTTAATCATACAATTTACTATAGAATTCAATCGAGTTGAGTATGTGACCAAATAATTATAGGTATTGCCCAAGGAACTACGGGTATACTCTGTGCTCCCCCTCAATTTGCATTCTTTTTTTGTGTGTGTTTTTCCTCCATAACTGATGTGATTTGGAACTATGAGAGATTAATTTTTTCAGTTTTTTTGCCCAAGACTGCCAAGAAGTCATGGCTGAGTTAGTGCACTTTTCCAAATATGATTTTAGTATTTGATTTGCATAATTGTTTACATTAATGCTCGCCAGAAACATATACATAAAGTTTTTTTTTTCAAAAAAGTTATTCTTAACTGAGTTAAATGTTCTCCCTTTACTATTTTATATGAAGATTTTATTTTTTAATGTTTTGGAGTGGGTTCTGTTCCTTGATGTAAAAACGTGAATTGTCTCATATTTTTGTACATTGATGCAAAGAATGTGGAGGCGTCAAGGGTGTTTCTGAATAACAATTCATAGAGCTAAGCCAAGAAGGATCACTTGCTGAAGATGCTCCCCTGCTTAATTACCCTACAAATAGGGGTAGAACAAGTTCCTTAATAATTATTATTTCTTATTTATGTGATGTATTAACATTCATTATGGTTCAGTACATAAACATGCACTTGCAGTTTTTTTTTGCCAAGAACTGCCAAGAAGTCATAGCTGAGTTAGTGCACTTCTCCAAATATGATTTTAGTGTTTTATTTGCATAATTTTCTACATTAATGCTCGCCAGAAACATACACGTAAAGTTTCTCTTTTCAAAAAAGTGATTCTTATCTGAGTTAAATATTCTCCCTTTACTATTTTATAGGAGGATTTCATTTTTTAATATTTTGGAGTGGGCCTTGTTCTTTGATGTAAAAACATGAAATGTCTCATGCTTTTGTACATTGATGCAAAGAATGTGGAGCCGTCAATTGGTGTTTTTGAATAATAATTCATAGGGCTAGGCCAAGAAGGATCACTTACTGGAGATGCTCCCCTACTTAATTAGCCTACAAATAGAAGTAGAACAAGTTCCTTAATAATTATTGCTCAGTACATAAACATGCACTTGCATTGTTCCTTATTCTTTTATTTCAATACGTCAATTGGTATTTTTGAATAACAATTCATAGGGCTAGGCTAAGAAGGATCACTTGCTGGAGATGCTCCCCTACTTAATTAGCCTACAAATAGGGGTAGAACAAGTTCCTTAATAATTATAGTTCAGTACATAAACATGCACTTGCATTATTCTTTCATCTTTTATTCCAATCCAAATAAAGTTTCGTAGTTTCAGTGTGCTTTTTATGCAATTTTGGAGAGATATTCTTTCATATCTTTTTCAGGTTGTCCTTTTATTCACCAACATACCCTTAATGTCTTTTACTGACTATTTTATTTTACTTCGGAAGTTTTAGAACTACATCTTTTATTTTGCAGATTTATAAATCGCCAATTTGATTACTCTGCATTCCCTTGAGCCAAAATGACTATTCTACCCTATAGTTTAACAATTGAAAGCATCACTGTTCAAGCCAATATGTCAATTCAAGTTGTTGGCAATTTGTGCTCAGAAAAATAAAGCATGGCTCCGAAAAGTGGCCAGAATCCAGATACATGTGTTAAAAGCATGGGTACTTTATACTTCTTCTTTCTTTTATTTTTTTAGAAGTTTTTGTCCAATTGATTTTCTTTCGTTCTATTTCCTTTTTAAAAAATTTATGCATCTTATGTGTCCGTGTGGTTCATTTTTTCCGCGACTTCAAGAAACACGACATAGACAACGTTATTTTGATTTGATGTTGAACTTACAGATTCTATCAATATTTAAGACCGTGCAAAGATCTTAACTTGTATCGGCAACGTCATTTGGATTTGATATTATCTATATCTTACTTAATGAACAAGACTGCCTCCCTTAGAACCAATTGAAATCTTCTATAATCGTAATCTTGAATGAAATCAATTATTTTTCTAAACTTAAGGCTTTGCATTTAGGCATTTATAATACTGTTAAACTTAGCGTATGATTTAGATATGCTCTTAGAATCAGTCATGCAAGATCACTAAGAAGCGACTAGAAGATGCATGCAAGAAATTTCTCCTCTGGTCACTTATTCTCTTGATGAGATTTTCCTATTGTTTCTGTTTTTCTTAATCACCCTCCAAAGTTATTTGAAGTTGTAATATATATTTCAAATGGCCATGCTTAGTTCGGTTAAAATCTAACTATTGGAATCTGTATATAATATCGTAAACGACCACAAGAATGCACTATTAGTAACATTATATTACAAATCCTGTGTTGTTTCCTATGTACCTTTAACTGTCACCTAATGATCTCTTCCTGTATTAGACTCTTATATACATAAACTCATTTGTGATGATGTAGACTTGGTACAAAAAGATGAGAGCTTCTACGATATATAATGTACACAAATAGCTCTCTTAGATGGTATGTGCACATGAAAGCTCCATGAATACACCTTAATTAAGATTGGTTTTTAATTGAAAAATACCAATTATGGAAAGATTATCTAACTATAGTTTTGATAACTCACTTCAGATACATTATATGTCATATGAAGTCGTTGCCCAGTTCCTATTTTATGCATGTTCTCGATTTTGGATGAGATTTATTATGTCATGTTTCTATATGCTTAAAGAAATTTTTACTGATCTGTTTAGTTAATAACTATATCCATTGATTTCTGGTGGTTACTATAACTGGGATACCATATCCAAGTTATCGCATTTTCAAACCAGTGTTTTTAAGGGATTGTGAATTTGATTTATCCATTTCTCCAGAAAGATTTGGATTCCCTATCCATTTATATGGTCTCTACTCTAATATTCATTCCCTCAACCTTATACCTCTTTGAATAAAATCTATGATACTACCATAGTCTTTCTGATATAATTTCCTATGTTTATTGATTGGCTGATTATTAGCAATTTCTAAGTTTGGTATGTAGTAATCCCTTTGGAATTCTTGTTGGCATAGGTTCTATTTTGGTATATTTGCTCTTAGTTGCTATAGATCTTCTTAGATATCCAGATTAAAGATAATAGTCTACTCGAGATAGAACATCGCATATAATGTTGAAAAGAAAGTTGCATAATTTTTTCCATCCACTTTAATTTACTTTAACAACTTTTACTAACTTAGCAATACATTATTTGTTTGCAAAAATTTTGGTCAAGAACTACTTAAATGATAAGAAAGAAGACCAAACACCGCAATACAATGCATCGATTTTTATTATATCTACAATTAAAAATCATACAAAGTTAAATAATATTGGGCCCGTGCTGGCACGGGCAACATCCGCCTAGTTTACATATATGTACTACATTAAAAATTTATTTACCCTCACTGTTTAGGTTTTAATTTAATTACAAGTTGATATACAACTTACCAATTATCTATAAATTAGTATTAATGAGTATCACTTTGTATTAGAAATTAAGAGAGAATTTCCTCTTCTCTCTCTCTCTTAGTATTCTTATATTAATATCTTCATGTAGATTAACTGAAGAATTAATTCTAATGTTAAGTGAAAAAAAAAAGAGAACATTAGTACCTAGCAAAGTTCTTGCTTTAGTTCCTATGAAAACGATGAAGTAAATAAGAAGAAAATTAACTGAAGAGAATCATTTAATTATCGTTCTTTTAGCTTTTTTTGAATCAATAAACAAAATAGAATTAATTAGAAGCGAGTAGATTGAATTAGAAGCTATGTTAATCCATTAAAAACTTCATTAACAGCCATTAAAATGCTTCAAAATTTGAATTCGAAAATCAAATTTTACAAAATTATTTTTGTTTAGATTGGTGTTATTGCAAATGATTGGGAATATCCGTTGGAGTTTATATCTCAATTTTGAGACAATTTGGTAATGATTCGAGGTGGTTTTAGTTGAAATTTCAGATTGAAACTCGAAAAAGAAGACATAATTTTTTTTATATTTTTTGTATGTCAAATGTAGAAAAGGTAAACAAAATATCTACAACTGATATAATTGTATACAAGTTGTATATAAATTGTAATTTTTAATCGAATTCTGTACCAAAAATATATATTTAAGTTGTAGATAAATTATAGATTTTGACCAAATTTGTATATATTTGTAAAAATGTTTGTCACTTTCTATAAAAATGAAAATTTAAACCAATCCGGATAAATAAATTTAAAATCTTGTATATATACAAAAAAGTCCAATTTTCTACACCTAAGAGAATCATCAATTATGGGCTTGTCATGTCATCTGTACCCTATTTTTTGCAAACGAGGCTACCCATTGGCCAACGGCCAACTGGGCCCACCAAAACGGGGAGAAATTCAATAATAGCCAGATTTACCACTGGCCATTGAAAAATAGCCAAGTTTTAAAAGTCATCGAAATTTAGCCACTTTAAATTTGAGCGAAAACACAGTTCAAAATCTGGAAAAATACGCCTGCAAATTTTATGGGAGTTCCAGCATAAGTATTCTTGAACTCCCGTAAATTTTACGGGAGTTCCAGGATAACTATGCTGGAACTCCCGTAAATTTTACGGGAGTTCCAGCAAGTATAATTGTCCAGTATAATATACTGGAGTTTGGAGCACTGGTGCTCCAGTCTCCTGCAAATTTTACAGGAGTTAGCAAAGTATACCGGTCCAGCATAATATGCTGAAGTTCGTACACAAATGCACCAGAACTCCCGTATATTATACTGGACCGGTCCTTGTTGCAGCAAAATAGTGGCTATTTTTCATTGACTTGATAAACGCTGGCTATTTTTCATTGACTAGTGTGAAAACTGGCTATACCATGATATTTTAACACCAAAACGGCCTGTAGGCTTAAGTAAAGGAATTTCTACACCTATGGAAAATCTTAGTGCCCTATTTATTTTAAATAAATACTATTTTAAAATATTACATCCTATAAATATCTTTTATACTTTATAGCCAAATATCTAATTATAGTTACATCATACATTTAAGGCACCATATATGCTAAATAATATTTTTCTCTCTCCTTTTTAGTCTTTTCCCTCACATAATCATCGTAAAATTGACTAACCACGTTCTCTCTCTTTTTGCATACACTTTACTCTTTCTCCCTCAACCCACGATTCATACCTCTTCCCCCACCCAAATTCTCTAGTTCTCCTCCATTGTCACTATATTACAATCGCTTAGGGTAAGTTTAATTCGTTGATTTTGATAGACGAAGAGCAATTGGTTCAACTGTAGCGGCTCGATTCTACATGGCAGTGGCCATCGAAGTAGGGTTCACAGCTTTTGCGTAATTCATGGCTTCGTTTGTGGGATTTGAGGGCTGGGGATTGTTTGTAGTTGTTGTAGGATGTTGGGCAGATGTGTTAGGGGGCTGACCAGTCGGAATTAATGGTTGGCCGCTGGCCGGCGAAGCCATAAGACTGTTTCTCTCTCTCTAGATTGCTCAAATCGCATATTTTTATTCAGTTGTATTCGAATGTATATTTCAGTTGTATTCACATGTATTCAGCAGGATTCTTTTATATATTTTAGATGTATTAAAAAGTTATGCGTATTCTCTTGTATTCAGTTTTAATCAGTTGTATTTAATTATTTTATTCAGCAGTAGCTAGTTGTATTCAAGTATTTTATACAACTGTATTCAGTTGTATTTAGTTGTAATTAGTTATATTCAACTAATTTATTTAGCAGAACTTAGTTGTATTTTGTTGCATTCAAGAGTTTTATTCACCTGTATTCAGTTGTATTTTGTTGTATTCAAGTATTTTATTCAGATGGATTAAGTTGTATTTTGTTGTATTCAACTGTATACAGTTCTACTCAACTGTATTATTCATATGTATTTCTCTTTATTCAGCTATAATCTTTATTATGTATCTTTCAAATACAGATTAATGAGGGATCGTTTTTAGTTCGTTGAGTTAAATTAGGAGAATATCATGTGATTTGATTTCCTTCCGTTTTTAACCAGTTTAACCTTCCAGATTTTGCGCAAATACGTTACTCTATTTAACGTTAATGTCACTTGAATACAGCTAAATACATGTCAAATTTAGTTGGAATTCCACTTTTTACGCCTATTTCTTTGGTTGTATTAATGAATGTAACAGCTTAAATACATGAAATACATTGTATAAAAATATAAAAGGTATCTATAACACGTAATATAGCAAAAGGTATCTATAAATGGCTAATTAGACCTAAAAGATGGTGCTTTATGAAAAATTCTCGTAAGTAAATAGAAGGAAAAAACTAAATACAACCATAAATAATAGTCGAAAAATATATAATTTTAACATATTAATATACAATCTGGGAAATTAAAGTCTGATGTGGCATGCCTATCAACCAAGGAATGCTACTTTTCTTTTTTATCAAAATTTTCCCTTTTCTTTCATTTTATAATTTGTATTATTGTGTTCAATTAAAATTTTCAAAAGGCCCTTTATTAAGCCTCTTAATCATACCCATTCCAAAAGACACTTTCCTCCTCTTAATTGCACTTTGTCCTCTTTGATCACGCCGAAGTATATCCTCTAAATAGGATTCTGCGGACGCTGCAAGTAAAACCCGAGTATTATGCCCAGGGTCGAATCCACAGAGAGTCAACCGATCAACTGCTACCTTTAGACCCACTAAATTCTTTAGAACCAGCTTCCAAAGACTTTTGAATCACTGTTTGAGGTTTCTTTATGAA
>MU789691.1:0-20526 GCA_026770625.1 Nicotiana glauca
GGTTCCAAGCCTCCGGGAACCCCGAGGAGGACGCCACCAAATGTTCAGTCCTGATATAAAAGAACTGTTCGAATGACCGAGGCTCAACCTCATCATCCAGCATAGCCGTCAGCCCCCTCGACCCACGCGGTCTCGCCCGGAGCATAGTGCCTCGCACTCGTTGAGGCGCGTAGAGGGCAAGCACATGTTGCAGCGTGACCGTTCTGCCGGCCAACTTCCCGTATTTCAGAAACATCGCCATGAGTTTGTACAAGGAAGGGGTGAGCTGAGCCGGACATACCCCATAGTAGCGGCAGAAATCCACCACCAAAGTAGGAAGAGGAACCCTGAACCCCAGTTTGAAGGGTTACGCATAAAAAACGCAGTACCCCAAGCGATCTGTGTGAAACCTCTCCTCATGTCGAGCGAGAATAATGTCGGCATGAATGGGCACGAACCCTTGTTCATGCAATTGGGCCATACCTATCTCCCCCATAAGCGGGGCCTCATCCATGGGGTCCTCCCCGCCGTCAGCAGCGAAATCTATCGCCGGACCTCCAGATATAGGGAGTATCTCGTCTACCGACGGGACCCCCTCAACCTCAATCTTCCCCTCTTCTCCCAGTACCGCAGATAGCCCTTCAATAATCGGAGGGTTGCCCGGCAGATCAACCGGAGAAACTTCACGAGAAGAAGCGCTTGCCATCGTTCAAATCACTGGAAGAATGAGAGACCAAATTTGGTAAAAACGATAAACTTTATCACAACCAAGAAAAGGGATAACGAATTCGCAGAAGAAAACCAAAAAGAGCTCCAGAATGTCTCAGACAAATAGTAGGGTATCAAGAAACTGACATACCAATTCACCTTTATAGACCACCTAGATGGTTTTGGGAAAACCGATGGATATCATTAACTACACATCCAACTGTCAAAACGGTTCGGTTCTACCAAGACATGCGCCGCCACGGCAAGCATCATAAAGCGCCCACTCGACCTCAATCGCCATCTCGCCAAGCGGAACAAACGAAGAGTCCCGCCAATAAGGGCGGAATATACCCTACGCCCTCAAAACTCTAAACACACCGCTCACATCGTGCTCAAACACGTTGCGTACGGCCTGTCTCCTACCGCCCATGGCAGTTGCGTACCATAGCAAACCCACAGATAGGGGCATGATCAAACTCTGACCGTAACCACACTAAAAACATCATACATCCCCATGATAAGAGGTTGCCCAATGTCTCGACTCTATGAGAAAGTGACGGTGGCAAACTCTGCAAAATTCGGACCGTCGCCATGAAGAATACGACCTCGACCAACGCGACGATCATCTATTTCTTATCCAAAGTCTTCTATAACGTAGTTAAAAAACAAAACAAAAAAATCCGCTCATCAAGCTCGAGCGTGGAACGACCTCGATAAGCGGAGGGACTAACTGTATGGGGTCGCAATCTGACCCTATAATTATCAATGGGGTTGATTATTTTTCTCGGCTAAATGAAAGATTAATAAACGGCACGACCGTTCTTAATTAACGATGCTTAACGCCCGCCTAAGATGATCGTAAAGGCCACGACCCTTCTGTTATATCAGAACTGACCCCTTGATGTGGGCCCGAGGACCAAAGGTCAACTTATGCAGATCATATCTATAAATACAGATGGGAGAGGTAAAGAAATGGGTTCCTCTCCTCCCCCATGGGGGCTCTAAAAGCAAAAGAGTAAAAACAAGGAGGGAGAATCACAAATAAATCAGAAAAATAGAAGATCAAAAGAGAATATGATTGCAATGCTCTTAACCTCCCTATGGGGAGGCAGACAACTCTATTATCATCAATAAAGATCATCCATATTTTCGGTTATTAGAAGAACTACTCTTGATTATCGTTTCATCTGTTTGATTCTCGATTTATTACGACTTGCTATGATTGACCCATAATCTATGTATATTGTTTTGTATTCATAAAGTATGTAATAACTTTTGAGTCAAATACCCACATTCAAACAAGCTGAGAAACGTCCCCTACAGTCTGTTCCTCCCATTGAAGAAGTAAAATGGTCAGGAGACTCCTGTTTTTCTCACAAAAAAAAACTTTAGTAAATACATCTTGAAACCTTAAAAACTGGTGAACAATAGATAAACTAATAAGAATACGAGGTTGTAACATGATAACTGGGGAAAAAAAAGAAAAAGTGCATCGATCATACATAAGAAATTAATAAGTAAGCGATTTTGGAGAGATCAAGCTTTCTGTAAAAGCGTATCCATTCTGAATGGAATCACATCGAGGCCATGATACAAATGGTCCACTGGGTGTCCTAAACCCACTCCCAGATTGTTGATGAACAAGGCACCGGAATAGCACTTCACCATCCGCAAACCGATATTTCGGTACGACATTATAAATCCAAGAATCTTCTATAGTTAACAATCCAGTCCAAGAGTCCTCGACACCATATTCTTTCAATACCCATAACTTAAAAGTTCGGTTCCCCTTACGAGAAGAATTAGAATAAATTAAAAGCATTCCTTCTAACACTGAAACGCCAATAGACGTATTACCCTTCAAGCTTAACAATTCCTTTGGCAAGGGTATCTCTCCGTACACTTCATTTGAAATACTAAATGAAACCACCACGACACACTTTCCCAAAATAGCGATCCAATGAAATGCCTCATGTACAAATGGCAAAGATCGCATACCTAACAACACAGTGCAAATGCCACGAAGATGTTCATTGATGCTTCTCCAGGAGCCACCTTTCAGAGCGAGAATTTCACTAGGTAATTTGCAACTACCTAAGCCATCCCGAATATGAAGGATCTTATACTCACCACTGGTTGAGTCATAACCCAATCCAAAAGTAGAGTCTCCCACTGGTGGAAATTCTAGAGGGGAAAGTAGTAATGATTCTCTTGTGGAGGGGTTCCACAGCAAAAGTATGGAGCTCTTCTTATCCAAATTATCAGGAACCTCGAAAACAACCAAGCCATCGTAACAACAATGGATTGCGCATCGCCAAGGTTTAGGGTTTGAAGGCAATCAAATTTTTGTATATCTTCAACCGGTTGAACTGATGATAAAGGAACACAATACATGGACCATATATAATCCTTAGGGCACCTATGGGCAATAAGAAAATTTTGGGAATCTTGGTCATTCTTGGCATGATTGAGATACTTCATCTTAAAGTAAGGCTCCGAGATCAATGTATTCCAAAATTTTGAAACGCATTTGAATTGAAGAAGAGACCGCACAGGTAGCCTACTGAAGATGTCCATAAGTAGTTCCTCTTGGAAGTGAGCTGCCGTGGCCTAGATAGGACAAAAAAGAGCAGTCAGACAATTTTTTAGAAGTACTCAAATATTAGACAACTTACCAAGAGTCGGAAAAGATAAACCTGGATTTTTTTTAATTTCTTCAATCTACTATTTACTAATTAATAATAAAATTGAATATTTTAAGTGGAGAAAATTGAAATTACTCCACAATTGGCAGTGGCACCAAGTAAGCAACAGATGAGCGATGTACTTGAAGAATTTCACTCATGTTTGAAGCCTTGGCTATAATTATGGTGTCCAGTTTAACAAGATAACTCGGTGATGGCATAAAATTGGTATTAAAATAAAAGGCATAAAGTTTTATGCCTTCACCGAGTTATCCGGTCAAACTGGACTCCACAGATTGGTGTGAGAATAAAAGGCATAAATTTCACATTGTTCTCTAGCGTGACATATTTAGGTCTTTGTTTCACTGGGGCGGATGTGCTCTAAAGTTCCATGCGTTATTCCCGTTCTTCCTATTTACCACAAAACACTGCAACCATGATTCAGGTAAGTTTCTCCACTGGGATTTAAAGTGAATTGGACACGGAAATACACCTTTTAGTCAGAGCAAACAAACCTACAAATAGAATCTACGTCCAACCAATAACAATTGAACTAAATTTTAAGTAACATCCTGGATTCACCTGATCAACAATTCTAGAAATGAAAGAAAATTAAGCCGTTGTTCTTATTTTTTCCAATGAGGATGAGAAAGAATATATAGAATTGGCGTTGTTGGCTATCTTCCTTGCTTGAAAAATGTAGTCTTTAATGTTGTTAATCATAACTATTTCCCAACCAACAACAATTTAAAAACTCAATACCACCCAGAAATCAGAACTCCCCAGATCAACGTCCATCTGGTCTGTGTTATCATTTGACGGCTCCACAATGTTCTTACCTGATTTAATTTAACAATAAAGCAGAATTAGATGAGCAGAGTAAGGAGGTAGCTGGTGAAATAGGCGCAGAAGCAGAAAGAGATACCTTTGGAGATGTGATTGAACTTTTGGGTGGCATCTTCTCCATTGCTAATAATAACTTGATTGAAAATATTAGCTTTTTTTGTATTTGCAACGGATTTCTTCTTCTTCGCCTTTTGTATCTTTGGAGCAGAAGTACTATTTGCTAATTTTACCTCATTCCTCTTCTTCTGCATCATCTTTCTTTGAATGTTAGGGCTTATCCTTTGATTGAAAAGACTCAGTCTTTATCCATGAAAATACCGGGTCTATTTTGGATCCGTAAATGAAATGCTTTCTTTGAGGAGCTTGGGGTCATCCGGGGTATTTAAGGAAACTGCAAATATTTTGGCAAAAGTATTTTTGCTTTACACCGCTCAAAGGAACATCTCATCTACGCTCTGTTTGCAGGGTTTGTACTTGGTGCCTATGCGTGTATTGTATCCACTGTCGTGTTTCTATAAGCAAATGCAAACTACTACTGCCTAAGAAATGGTGAAAGGATTAGTATCACAACTAGGACCAACAAGAAAACAAAAGTATATCTTTTCCTTTAATCTCACTTTTGGAATTCTGTTATTAGCAGACTCATTTTTTAGAGTTGGGTATTTATTACTCTCTTTGTCTCAATATATTTGATGTTGTTTAATTGAGCACAAAACTCAAGAAAGAAAGAAAGAATTTTGAAATTTTATGTTCTAACACAAACTATAGATATTTATGTAGCTATAAATCATCTTATATGGGAAAATTTTATTGTTTTTGGCATAGACTGAAAGGAAATACTATCATATAAAATTTGGACGGAGACACTATGAATATAGACTTTGCTAGGATGCACTGTTTCTTTTATGTTTACATGGAAATTGGAAAGGATTTGGCATTTTCTTGTAGGAAAAGTTGACGCCCGAGGTAGAAAAGATAGGTGCATTGCAAAAATTATCGATGGTAATTCCATCCATAGATATTCTACATTCAGCCCTGAGGAAAGAAAAGAGGGTCTCCCTTACAAAGGGTAATCTTTTCCTTTGTGTCTATATAGTATATAGTTCACCACTTTCTTATAGTTTCAATTTTTTGTTGGATTCAAGCATGGATGAAATAAATTATGACATTTAGTTAAATGTTTAATAGACATTGTTAATCTTGCAAAATGCGAGATATAGAAACTATGAAGAGTAATCAGTCTATATATAGATTCACCTATTACGTGCTCTGCCTCTACAATTACTAAGTAAGCTTTGTCCATCTTTTTTTTGCTTCTCTTTATCCCAGCTTATCTGCACATGCTTGTGTTTGGTATTCTCGATTTTGTTTTTCACAGTATCGCAAATGCTGCTAGATTCAAATGTAGTTGCATGCGGCTTTTGGATGCAAATTTAGCAACTACTGGATTTCGAATAGGATATGAAGTATTGAACCCGAACAAATCTGTACCTAATCCTATGTAACTCAGAATGGTTTTAATCTCCCCGGCTCTTCTTTTCTATGCCCTTACTGCTTTAATTTTTTCACATTCTTTATTTCCAATGCATGCGATCTCTGTAATTGTTTGTAATACTTGATAACAACACTGATTCTACAGCTGACAATAGAGATTCATCTCTTCAGAAGAGTAATACCAAGTCTCACCCTGCAGGTTGGTGGTTTGAGAAAGATAACGTATTTATTTTGGATGAGGAGGGACGAGCTGAAAAGCAGCAGTGCGATGTTGCTGCTTCAAAAATTCTCCACAACTTCTCTTTTATGCCAGATAATGAATTCATCATGCGCCAACATAAACATTGCTTAGGAACCTAAGTTGCTCCGACACTTCACTTTAGGTGCCGCACCCGTGTCGACACGACACTAGTATGGGTGTGGGTATGAGATCCATACCGGATTTGGTCAAACACTTTTGGGTACTTTGACCACACTGGACGGAAAAATTCGACACAAGATATAATTTGATTCCCGATATCAGAACCAAAACTAGGATAAATTTGAAGAAAATAACATACATTATCTACGACATCAATCATTTACTTATTTACAACTTGAGAATAAAAAAAAAATCCATACTTTACAAGCTATACGTAAGTATTCCACTAAATTTCTTACAAATTTAGAGATATTTTATATTTTTATTTTATTTGAATTAATTTTAGCCGTATCCCCGCACCCGTATCCATACTAGGATCCGTATCCCCGAATCTTAGCATTTACATCTCGAAGGATCCGACCTCTAGATCCGCACCCGTGTCGGACACCCGCACCCGTGTCCAAGCAACTTAGTTAGGAACTCTATTCCAATGTCAGCCAAATTATGTTACAGGTATGAAAGAAGCTCTGTTTGATATTTATGATCTTTGTTTGTGCCTTACAACCTTCAGTTCTGTGAAGTGGGACATTTCTATTATGAAAAGTTATAATATTTGACATATGTGATATCTGGTCTTTTTCCCTTTGAGTTGTCCTCATGGTTATATTTTGGCTAGATTTTGATACTATCTTTCTTCAAGTAATATTTTGAATACAATTAAAGGAGATAAAGTTCATAAAATAATCTTCGATCATTCAGATATGTTCATATTCCTAGCTCACTTTAAGCGTGTTTCTCGTTATCGCAATTCCAAAGGAAACCTGACCTATGTAGGGTTCACTTGACTTGAAAGACGACTGAATCATGTCCTGATATGTTTAGTTGAATGTAAATTCATCATTGATAAATCCCTATAATTATTTTTTAATTTAAGGGCATAATTAAGTTATTTGGATCCTGCTTATTTGTTCTCCCTGCAGTGCTTGCATCCTAGCATCATGAAGGATATTGAAAAGCATGGCTACACTGCATCGACTTCTATTCAGGCTCAATCCATGCCAGTTGCTCTTAGTGGAAGAGATCTCTTGGGTTGTGTTGAAACTGGTAATAGAAAGACCACTGCATTCAACATACCTATGATACAAGTTGTGTATTTCATTTCCATGTCATATTCTGAATCTGTCAGTGTTGTACTTGATCTTGCTTATATGAGATGCTTCAATTGTTGTGATGTTTAATAATTACAATACATGTTATTCTCTTTCCATGCAGCATTGTTTGGCTCAACAACCTCTTCAACGTGGTGATGGACTTTTGGCATTAGTGTTGGCGCCTACGAGAGAGCTTCCACAACAAATAGAGAAAGAGGTGGACCACGACACTTTAAAATTTGTTGCATCTTCTTAATTAATATTTTTTTACTCCTTATTTTAGTCATCACTGAATCCTCTGTTTTATGCAAAGTACAACTCATGACTTACAATCTTTTGCTTGTGAATGCCATCTTTGCTTTTGACGGAGTTTAGCTGGAGCTCATTGAATATGGCTGAGATTGCATTCTAGCTAAATTATACGTCTGGTGAGTTTACTTTTGCGCTCTTCTCTCTTCTTTGATTTTCTCACCTTCTGTTATTTTTAAATTATTATCTCATCAAAGGTCCTATTCGATTAAACTGTATAATTGGGATAAAATAGTTGGTCGATAGTTTCTCTCTTTTGTATATACTTCACAATCGCTAGAATTAAATTTTCTGAGATGACTTTACCTGGGATTTCGGAGATGTTTGCATAGTTTCGGCTGATTTCTGAATTTAGTTAACTTTTCCTTTTTCCTACTGTGGTTGTGATAGCAAAAATTAAATTTATTATTTGCACATACCTAGGTTTTCTGTTTTAGAGTTCCTTTTCCCGTGGCAAGTTCTGTTGGATTAGTATTGTTTCAACTAGGTTAAGAAGTTGGTCTATTATTTTTTCTTCTTTCGGGTACGGCATGGAATTGACCTTGGCGAACAGAAAATTCGAAGGAGTCCAACACCAAAGGGACATATAGAACTCTTAAAAGAGTGTGCGGAGGTGGACACTTGATTTTTTATTTTGCTGTGCAAAATTAAAGGAACAAGTTGTAATTAATTTTTATTTTTACTCAGTCTCCTCTAAGTACTTTCCTACAAAGCTAGCAACGACTAATCTATTTTGATTTGTGCTGCTTTATTCATTTGAGTTTTATACATTATTTTTGCTGATTAGATGACCATCTTTCTGTATTTGGTGGCTTTTTATATGTTGATGTCTCAGTTTACGCTCTTTCCTTCTTCGTATTGTGATATTTTATTCTATTTTTGTGCGGCATGAGTTACTCCAGAGATAGTCATTGTGCAGATATTCTGAATTGTTCCTTCATGAGTCTCTTGTTATTTGATGAAACAATATATTTACAAGGTCTCACATTGACTTGCAGGACGCCTGGAGTACCGACGCTTGCGAAAAAGCATATTAATGGATCATTGACAATCAAAAAAGAATTCTCGCTTAGTAAACGAAGCTCATGATAAAAATACCAACACCTTAAAAATAACTCTTTAGCAATGATTCAGAAAGAAGAAAAGTTGTTGCAACGCTGCCTCAAATATTGACAGGCAACAACTAATCGTCTTCTCGCAAATGCAAATCACGTGAATCTTGATGGAATGATATCTCACATACAACATGATCTTAATATTGGAATAGCTTTTCCAACTTCAGAAAGAAGTAAAAAAAATCAAATCTGTTATTTCTTTTCTTGCTATATACATGCAAAATGAAACCTAACTGTTGCCCAGGGTGTTCCAAATGTCATTACCATCAGTTATTCATTTGCATCAGTTGGTGTTTCAAAGTTTTCAATTACTTTCTTCCGTCTACAACTTCGGCGCCCATGAATTTGATGATATCTGGTTTGTTTCACCATCCAGATATTTCGATCATCACCTATGTTTACTTTTTCATATTCAGTTTTATTGTTTTCTTACAACTTTTTTCACTCTCTTGTGATGAAAGAACTAGACCAACATATACATATAGACTGATTGCTCACATATTTATTCTAATTTTTAAAAAAAGAAAAGAATGTTCAACATGTTGCAAGTAGCCCTCAAATGTATGAATTTATCATCATATGAAAAACCAACATGGCAAATTTAAATGCAAACGTGGCTTAACAAATGATGTTACACTTGTAAACACGTGATTTTTGACCCTCCCCAAGAATTTTCACAAGTTTAGCGTAAATCTTCAATTTTGGCATAATATAGCTATTTTAGCTAATTTTGACTATTTTATTTTATTTTGCTACAAAAATAAAAAAATACAAAAAAAGATATATATAAATCTTAGTTTATGTATTTGTCATAAACTTGAAAAATACAAAAATAGTACCTTATTTTTTATCTTTATATAATTTCGAAAATTATAAAAAAATAGTGTCATTAATATTTTGTAATCATTTTAAACTTAAAAACACAAAAAATAATACTTTATATTCTATCTTTATATAAAAACGAAAATTACAAAAAAAATGATATATAAATTTTAGTTTATTTATTTTCATAAACTTGAAAAATACAAAAATATCACCTTATTTTTAATCCTTATATAATTTCAAAAATTACAAAAATAGTTTTATTATTATTTTATAATCATTTTTAAACTTAAAAAATACAAAAACTACTACTTTATATTTTATCTTTATATAATTTTGAAAATTATAAAAAATAGTGTCATTAATATTTTGTAATCATTTTAAACTTAAAAAAATACAAAAATAGTACTTTATATTTTTATCTTTATATAAAAAACGAAAATTACAAAAATAATTTTATTAATGTTTTGTAGTTATTTTAAACTTGAAAAAAAAATACAAAAAATAACACTCTATATTTTTATTTTTATATAAAAACAAAAATTGCAAAAAATAGTTTTATTAATGTTTGTAGTTATTTTAAATCTTGAAAAATATATAAATAGTTTTGTCTTATTTTATAGTTATTTTTGCTTATGTAGGATTAGTTAAATAACTTCGTATCTTTATTCTCGGTTCCGGGCAAAGAATAATATTCGAATTCAAACTACCCGGTTTTAAACTTAATTTTCGAACCTAACCCATAATAATCCGAGTCCCGCACAGGTAGGGGACACGAACGGAGCACGAGATGAAACCATAGCTCTTGAACCCCACGTGGAGACCCATTACTCTTGGTCTCTCACGTGGGCATGAGCCAATGTGTTCCAAAGGACAATATTACAACACACACACATGCACGATAGGAAAAAGGCAGAAAAAATATAAAGAAAGGGGCTGGTTCGGTGGGGCTTCAAGTAAGGACAATACAATACATATTATATAGACATTACACATAATACAAAAAGGAGGGGGGCATCAGGGAAGAATGGGACAAAAGCTACTATTCCTCCATCTTCAAAGAGAGGAAAATAACGTTCTGGTTGATTTTTTGAAAGGGAAGGGGGGAAATAACGTTAAAAAGGGGAAGGAGAAATAGCTACTGGATTCATTTTTTAAAAGGGAAAGAACGTGAGGAAAAGGGGAAAAAACAATACACAAAGAGAGGGAAAGAGGATCAAAACACACGCATACACACACGAGAAAACACACTGTAGACCCGTCTTCTTCGGGAGGAAAAATAAAACCAGAAAACGCAAAGCCCTAAACCAAACAGCTCCAGTCAGCCAGCGCCTCCGCCCTCACCTGTCCGCCATTCCCGTCCAGCAGCTTCAGCCATTCCCGCCACAACCAGCTGCCAAACGAACACTTCGTTAACCGTCGTCCCCTTCCAGTCACCGTCGACGAACAGCCACAGCAACAACCAGTGGCTTCGTCCTCTTCTGCTTCATTTTTCGCGAACCAAACGACCCCAAACCAGTAGCTACGTTCGAGCTTTCCGTCATTGGAGAGGGTTTCCGATAGTTTTCCAGTCAGTTGGTTCCGTTCTCGCTGTTCTATCCATATCGATTCGTTCGACGTGTTTCACGGTTAGTTTGTTCAAAAAATGAAGAAAATTCAATAAGTTTGTTTACTTGATTCCCTCGTGTTTTACTGTTGTTTGTATTTGAAGTTGAATTACATTGTTGGTATAGAATATTCTGTTGGCTCCAATAGTGACTTGTGTTATATTGTTAGTAAAAATATGTAAATATGTTGTAGTGTGTTTTTAGTAAATTGGATCACTTGTGTTGAATTGTTGTCTATTGTTCATTAAGATAATAATTGTTTAATGTAAATTATCAGACTGGATAATCTGATTAAATAAATTAGGATTTCCTTTTTTTTAGAAAAAAAATAAAAAAATAGAGAATCGTAGTTGCTTTAGGTTTGCCCTTTAAAATAAAAATGAGACGAGCCTCGCCAAATAAAAATGCATAAGTTGCGGGGCCCTCATAAATATATATATTTAAATACTTAGACTTCGGGATAAGCCGTTAAGTGAATTGCACGGCCTTCCCCAAAATAATAACGCGTTAGTCACTTTAGGCGCGCTTTTAATAATTTACTTTCCTAAACACGGGTGCACATTTATGTGGCCCAAATCCAAATCTCAACGGAGTCGAAATGTGTTAAGGCCACAGGCGTACTGGTACGATGTGGTCCGAAATACATTTTTCACGACGTTGCAATTATTTTATAATAATGAATAATAAAAACAGTTTATTAGCCTCTAAATAATATATGAGACGAGCCTCGCCAAATAGCACGCAAACTGCGGGGCCCTCAGTAGGAGGTTATTTTAAATACTTAGATTTCGGGACATGCCGTTTAGCTAATTTTACGGCCTTCTCAAAAAATAATAATGCGTTAGTCGCTTTAGGCGCGCATTTAATAAATTTATTTTCTTAAATTCGGGTGCACATTTATGTGACCCCAATCCAAATCTCAACGAAGTCGAAATGTATTGAAGGCCACAGGCGTACTGGTACGGTGCGGTCCGAAACACATTTTCACGACGTTGCAAGTCTTTGTTAATAATAGTAATAATATTAAAAGCGGTTAAAAATTAAAAGTTGCACATAAGTTAAAACATGTTATAAATTCAGATAAATAAGCCAAATATAACAGTTAAGCGACTGTGCTAGAACCACGGAACTCGGGAATGCCTAACACCTTCTCCCGGGTTAACAGAATTCCTTACTTAGATTTCTGGTTCGTAGACTGTAATATAGAGTCAATCTTTTTCCTCGATTCGGGATTCAACCGGTAACTTGGGACACCATTAATCTCCCAAGTGGCGACTCTGAATATTAAAAAATAAATTCCGTTTTGATTGTCCTTTAATTGAAAAAACTCCCTTCTGCCACGCCCCTCGCGGGGTGCGGTAGCGCCAAAAGGAGGTGTGACAACACTATTAAAGGGTTATTATCACTTTTAGCCTGCACCAAATACTATTTATATTCGGTAGATGAAAAAGTGTATAACATTTGTATATAAAAGTTATTTTGCCCGAGCTAACCCACTAGTTAGTCTATACTTCCCAGTTGGATCATGCTTGGCTCGCTTTACTCGCTTATATATCCAGTCATTCCCGATTAGGATTAAGGGGAATGACAGGCCGGATCGAGTCGGCTCACCTATATGTGACTGAATTACCCGTATGTGATGTAGGGTGGGCGTTCGGGCAGTTCGAATTAAATATAAAATTTCGATTTGGATTTTCGGTTTTCGGATTGAAGAAATGACAATCCAAATCCAAACCAAATAAGCTCGGATTGGATCGGATTTTTTGAAGTTCGGTTTCGGATTAATCGAGTTGAATATTTTGAATTTCGGTTTTGAGCTTATAAGTTGACATGTTTCTTCTTTTTACAAAAATGAATATCCAAATGAAGTACTCATTAAATTTCCTGAAAAAGTTACTCATTCTCACCGCAATCATCCAAATAAAATATTCAAGTGATGAGATTACTATCAAGAAAATGCAACAGAGATATTAATATGGCCAATAAGAAGTAAATAGTAAAACCATGTCCAAATAGAAAGTATTATGACAGTACTTTAGCAATTAATATTGAATATATATGAAATAATATCTAATGTATAGGGTGTTTAACTTATTATTATTGGTATTTAGATAATCGACTAAATATAAAGTATACAATTTTTCCAAATCCAACATCCAATCCGAAATCTAAAAAATTTAAAAATTTAATCCGTAAATCCAAACTAAAAATTTTAAAAATTCGGATTTCGATTTGGATTCCGGGTTTGCCCAAACTATGCGCACCCCTAATGTGATGTACCTCTCCCCACCATTGGGTCGGGTAAAATAGCATGCGCTAGCCAGTTTTTGGATTGATCATTTAAAAATAGCCAGCATTTGTCAGGTCATTGAAAAATAGCCACTAATTTACTGCAATAGAGACCGGTTCAGCATAATATACTGGAGTTTGATGCACCTGTATATGAACTTCCAGCATATTATGCTGGACTCCAACACGCGGAAAGTTCCAGCATAATATACTGGAGATTGGAGCACATGTGTATGAATTTTCAGCATATTATACTGGACCGATATATTCCAGTATACTTATGCTGCAACTCCAGAATATTATACTGGAGTGTTTTCCGGATTTTGAACAATGTTTTCGTTCAGATTTATCTTTACATGAAAAATGGCTAAATTTTGATTACTTTTGAAAATGTGGCTATTTTTGAATGACCACGGGTAAATTTGGCTATTTTTGAATTCCTCCCTTGGGTCGGGTCCCCCGTCTGCTTCTCATTTTTTACTTCTTCTTTTCTTCCATTTTTTGGCGGAATACATCGAGTGTACCTTAAATTTGTCAATATATTTAAGGATTATAAGTGGACATTTCTCGAGCATACTTGTGACACTGATGACAAGAAGAAGATAAGTCAGCAGATAGTTAATATCGGATACAAACACGTTACTAGTATTGTACGAATTCTGAGGACATAAATATCGAAGAAGTGAATTTGAAAGTAAGGTAACAGTTGGAGAAAGCAACATTAAAGGAGCAGACGTTACTAAAAATCTCAACATTTTCATCTTTAAGAGGGCGAGATTTGACGATATTGTCTCCTCATATTTAACAATAATAGTAGATTATACTCATTAGAAGGACACGAAAGACAAGAATTACAAAGTCTATCTCTCCTTTTCTCATTTTTCTTAATTTTATACACAAAAGGCCAATGTTGAAGCCTTCCATGAGGAACATAAAGGAAGCAAGGTTCCCGAAACTAATTCGGTCAGGCCCAATCAAAGAGATCCTAGTTTGTGGTGTGAATTTCATGGTACACATGATCATTGAACAGGGGACTACATGCACGTTCGTGACGAGGTAGCAATGTTGCTAAGAAACGTCATCTTAAGGAATCTTGAGTGGCCGGGCTATGAATAATTATGGCAAAGGCCGTGATGCAACAGAACTGGTGAAACCAACAGGGTCTTCTCGTCTCACTATAAATATGATTTTTCGGAGGAGTTGAAGTGAATGGTGTGATATTTTAGGCGGCAAGGAAGACAAAAATATCGGTCACTCATGGAAAGAAGAACCAGGGCGTACCAAAGGATAATGAAATTACTTTCAATGACGAAGATGCAGACGGACTTACTTTACCACATAATGTTGCTCTGTTAATCTTTAAATGTTTTAGATTTAAAAATAAAATGTGTGTTGGTTGATCCAAGTAGTTCAGCCTATATCATTCAATTAAGAGTCCTAGAGCAATCGAAGCTGACCGGCCGCATAGTTCCGACAATAAAGCTTTTGGCTGGATTCTATTTAACAAGCGTGACAACTCGAGGAGAGATCGTGTTGCCTACGTACGCCGAGGAAGTGATAAAATCAACATTATTTGAAGTTGTGGACGATAATATAGGGTACAATATGATTCTCGGTATGCCATGGATTCACGGTATGAAAGTTGTTCCATCAACTTACCACCATTTGTTAATATTTTCAAAATCGGACGGAGTCAAGCAGAATAGCGGTGACCAGCTCGCTTCTAAGGAAGTAAATGCAATTACTTTGTCTAACAACAAGGCAGAAGAAATCAATAAATAACAATTACAAATTTTGGTGTTAACTCTCAATTTAATTCTGGTCGCAACACCGGGGAAAGACAATGTTGAGGAGGGGACACCAGATATATACAAGGTACCCATATCTTTTCAAGTACCCGAAGATATGGATACAACAAAATCAACTGCAGAGGAACTCGAATAACTCGTTTTGTACCCGAAAAGAAAGGTTTACCTAGGGACAGGGTGAAGCCCCAAACTTAGATATAAAATTCTTGAATTTCTTAAAGCTAATGTTGATTGTTTTGTGTGATCTCGTTTAGATATGACATGAATTCCACTCGAAGTAACAGTTCATAAACTAAGCTTGAACCCCAATTTCCATATAGTAAAGCAAAAAAAAGCGACAAATAACTTAGGGCCAAAACAGGTTTGTTAAGGACATGCAAGGTTGCTAGGTTACTTAATATTGGTTCAATATGAGAAGTTGAATATCCTGATTTAGTGATAGTACAAAAAAGAACAATAAATTTAGAATATATATTGATTTTAAAGATTTGAATAGGGCTTGCCCTAAAGACTCTTTCCCATTGATCCAATGATTGATGTTACGACTGGCATGAGTTGATGAGTTTCCTTTTGGGCTTATAAATGTTGGAGCCACGTACCAGAGACGCGTAAACAGGATGTTTAAACATCAAATTGGGAAAACTTTGGAAGTTTATATTGATGACATTCATTTGAGTGATTTTCAAGAAAAAATTGACACCTTGAGGAAGAACAATATGAAGCTTAATCTGGATAAATGTTCTTTTAGAGTTGGGTCCGAAATATTTATTGGTTTTTTAGTATCACAATAAGGAATTGAAGTAAATCCGGACAAGATTAAGGCCATAGAAGATATTCCCAATCAACTGAACAACATAAAGAAGTGCAAAGGCTGACCGGAAGATTGACAACCCTTAGTAGGTTGATATCTATATCCTCAAGAAAATGTCACCGATTTTTTTCATTGTTGAAAAAGAAGAATGACTCCGCATGGGCACCGAAGTGCCAACAAGCATTGCAGGATTTGAAAAAAATATCTATCCAGTTAACCTATGATGTACAAACAAAAAGATGAAGAGCAATTAATTGTATATTTGGCAGTGTTAGACGTGGTCGTAAGTACACTAGTTATGGTCGGGGAAGAAGAAGGCATGCGATACCCTATTTATTATATTAGTAAAATATTATCAGGTGCGGAAATTCGGTATCCGCACCTGAAAAAAGTTGGCTCTGGATCTTGTAGTTGCCTCTCGAAAGCTTAAACCAGACTTTCAATGTCACCCTATAGCCAATTGATGACGTTTCCCCTGCGGAACGTCCTTCATAAGCATGAGTTATCAGGTCGATTGGCTAAATGGGCAGTTTTAGCTGACTTCTCCGGAATAATACCTCGAGCTGCAAAAGAAGCAGTTTTTTTTATTTTTGTGATAGGGACTGTGTCTGGTGTTTGAACTGCCATGCCCCAAACTTGAAGAGGCGTGGCCGGCACCCAGTGACATAATGGCCCGAGCGTACCACATTGTAATTGTGAATTCTTGAGGGGTGACCCTCAACTTAAGCCGATGAGACCATATTCTAAATCATCTAAAAATATCGTCTCTCTTACCCGAGAGGTAAACATACCCAAAAACACACACACACATACACACACACACACACACACACTCTCTCTCTCTCTCTCTCTCTCTCTATATATATATATATATATATATATATATATATAAAATTATAATTTTACATATCGACGAGGCCTGCATGAACATCTTATAATATACAAGCTGTACAAGACATATTTACAAGCCTCTAGAGATAGATGAACTGTATCATGGTCGGGACAGGGCCTCGACCTACCCATCAAACCTATATATATAAAATGGACTCCAAGATCTAGACCGGGTAACTCCGAGAAAGTGGAGCTTACCAACCGAGCTAATGTTTGACTCTGTCTACTAGGAAGGTATATCCAGCTATCTATCAAGACCTGCAAGTAAGAAATGCAGCGTCCTCAGCAAAAGGGACATTAGTACGAAAGAATTACTGAGTATGTAAGGCAACATAATAATTGAAAGCTGAAACTGAACAAATAATATAATAATTGAAAGTAACTAGGAGTCCAAGATGATCTAAAGATATGCTTACCTGCTGATACTGACTCAACTCTCTCAATATAGTAAGTAAAATAGTTGTCTGGCCATATAAGGCTTGGTACATATAACTGCTCTGCCGTAGTAGGATCGCTCATAGGCACTCGGTCATACTAGGCTCTGTATCTCGGCTATTTTGGGCTATTCCTGACCCTGCTCAATCAGCACCTCTAACTCAATCTACTCCTACACTTAGAAAGAGTTCTAGAACCCACCAAATACCGTCTGACTAGAGAGACTATGTTGTACAACTTCCTTCTTCTCTTTCTTCTTCCACTCATTCCTCTCTTTCTGTTGCACAACATGCTCCACTAGAACCTTTCTTACATTTAGGTTGCTGCTAGCCCTAACTGGCAGGAAGCTGTGGCCAAAGAGTTTGAAGCCTTAGAAGCAAATCAGACATGGAAAATTGTGGAACTCCTTGTTAGAAAGAAGCTCATAGGTTGTAAGTGGGCTTATAAAATTAAATATAAAGTTGATGGCAGTGTGGAAAGATTCAAGGCTAGGTTGGTAGTTAGAGGGGACACTCAGGTAGCAGGGATTGATTTTAATGAAATCTTCTTCCCTGTTGTCAAGATGTGCACTGTGAGATGTTTGATTGTTGTTGCAGTTAAAGAGCATTGACCTTTATTTCAACTAGATGTGAACTATACTTTTTTGCATGGTAACATAGATGGAAAGGTCTACATGAAGCTTTCTCCCGGGCTTTCTATTCCTTCTTCCTCTTCTATTTCTGTCCATTTGGTATGCAAACTTCAAAAATCTCTTTATGGGCTTAGACAAGCATCTATACAATGGTATGCAAAGTTGTCACAAGCTCTTTGCTCTAGAGGCTTCACTCACTCTTTGTATGATTATTCATTGTTTGTTAAGATGACTGAAACCTCTATTGTTGTCATTGTTGTTTATGTGGATGGCATCATACTAACTGGAGATGATTTATCTGAGATTTCTATTCTTGGATGCTCAATTCAGAATTAAAGACTTGGGACTTCTTAATTACTTCTTAGGTATTGAGGTCTTTTATCACACTTCCGGTGTTGTTTTGCATCAAAAGAAGTTACTGATTTGCTTGTTGAATGCAACTGTTTTGGTATTTCTAAAGTTGTTAGTCCGTTGAACAATTCACATAAGTTGCATTATGATTGTGGTGATCTGTTGCCCCAACCTGACAAATATAGGAGCTTGGTTGGGAAGCTGAATTAATTAACTCATACTAGCCTAGACCTATGTTTCACTGTCAAGCATCTAAGCCAGTTTCTACAGACTCCTAGACTTCCTCATATGGTAGCTGCTTTGCATGTTCTGAGGTACTTGAAGGACACTCTTGATCATGTGATATTTCTTAATAATTCTTCCGATTTTTCCTTGTTAGCTAGTTGCGATAGTGATTGGGCTACATGCCGAGCCTCTAGGAGGTGTGTTACTGGTTTTTGTATTCATCTAGGGGGCAAACTCATTAGTTGGAAGTCGAAGAAGCAGTCTATTATTTCGTTATCCTCTGTTGAAGCTGAACACATAGCCATGAGTAAGGTGGTTGTAGAGTTGGCTTGGGTTGTCCGGTTGTTGGTTGATTTGGGTGTTCCTTTTGCTACTCCAGTTCCTTTGTTGTATGACATACATGTTGCAATTCACAGAACCAAAAATCCAGTATTGCATGAGCGTACTAAACATATCGGAGTGAACTGTCACTTCATTCGGACCAAGTTAGTTGATGGGCTCATTTCCTTGTCTCATGTTCCTACCTCTTCTCAAATGGTTGATATTTTTACTAAGTCTTTGACAGATTTGCAGCATCGCACCTTATCCATCCAAGTTAGGTGTATGTCCACCCTCCAACTTGTGGGGGGGGGGGGGGGGTGGAAGGTTGTTGGAGTTACGTGACAAACAACAAATGGACTGCAGATAGTTTAGCTAGTTAGTTTACCTAGTTGGGCCATAAGCCCATTATATGTATTTAATTGATCTGTTTTTTTTTGTATCATTTATAATTAAGAGTCCCAACATATAAAGAGGCCTAAAGGGAAGATTCTGGAACACACTAGACAAAAATTCACTAAACAGATTTCTTTTACTCGTTCTTTTTCTCCATTCTCTCTCTAAAACCCTAACCATGGCTTCATCAGATCCGGTTAATTAATCTCTAAGTTTAACACAATTTAGAAGTTAGACTTATAAATTTCTCGCAAATATTAGGTAGTTATATCATGCACAACAAATTTGTGAGACGAGATTTTTCAAATATTATATTTCAACTCAACTATACTCTATAAAAAGAAATTTTGCCTTACTTTGTTTGAATAAGGAAACACGTTATCTTATTCTAATATTTTTTTAGATAATCTGATTCGCAAACACTCATATATTCGTAATCTCATTTTAAAATGGTAAGATGATACATAAACTTTTAGTAAGAACTTTATATGCGAAAGACACCACAAATTCTATATTTTGATAATTGAATAACAATTAAATTATGTTTCGCACGCCAAAAGGGTTGGTAAAAATTATGATTTAAAGGGTATTCCCTATCTTAGAATTCAGATTCTTTGAGCATAATTATCTTACTGCTATCTTCTTTGTTTGTATATACAGCTGTCTGTACTTCTTTGATACTTCGGGCGCTAACAATGAAGAACTTTAGAATGAGTGACATGCAGCTTCGGCGGAAGCTGTTGATGGATTTATGGCATAACTCCTCGAAACTGTCCTTACATCAGAAGGAGCTTTGTAAAAGCTAAATATCATGGTAAAGACTAAGAGTTATGATGGATATGTACCTTCATGCATATGTTTTCAATATATTTGTTCTTATTTTGAGATGTAATAAATTGTAGATTTTACCTTTGACATCTTAGGATCCTGCTTACTATTCGTTTCTTCTCAGGGAGGCTTTACTGATGATTTCTTTACACACTTAATGTCTGAGAATGACTTAAAGTAGAGATATGTGGCTCTCATGGTATGCTTTACTGGTAAACTCCAACTCCTTGTTTGCATCTATTGATGATGTTTTTTTGTTATAACAATTTAAAACCGCGCTAGACATGTAGAGCTCATGGTACTTGATGATAGGCTATAATTACGTATTTTAGTCGATTATTACACTCTAATTTAATACACTTTAGTTGAGTTTGCGCTTTAATCGCTAGTGTTTTACACTAATTGTGTATTTTATGCCTTGTAGGTATAATTTCGAGCTATGTAGATGTTATGGAATGAATTTATGT
>MU789691.1:23861-57806 GCA_026770625.1 Nicotiana glauca
CCGCGGTCGCGGTGAAACCGCGGCTTTTCACCCTGTTCCGTTTGGAATTTGGAAGAACTCAAAACATGAAAGTTGTAGATCTTTGAGTTAGCTTTCTAACCATATATTATAGAGCCAAAATGGAGTTCGGAGAAAAAAGTTATGTCCAATTTACTAGACAGTGCACAATATGCCTCATCGAGTCTTCGTTTGCTCTCAACTATCAACTTTGACCCCCGAACACGATCCCGGCTTAATTCCTTGAGCTTTTACTCAGACTTCAAAGCTTCAAATCACATAAATTCATTCCATAACATCTACATAGCTCGAAATTATACCTACAAGGCATAAAATACACAATTAGTGCAAAACACTAGCGATTAAAGCGCAAACTCAACTAAAGTGTATTAAATTAGAGTGTAATAATCGACTAAAATACGTAATTATAGCCTATCATCAGTACTTCACTGGAAAACCCCATCTTCCTATTATAGCAATATTAAACTATAAAACAGCCTATAAAAAAACAATATTCAACTAAAATATGTGCTTTGTGATCTCAAATCTTGACTTTTGTTTGTACAGTTAGTGAACGTGCAATTAATATTGAACTTCCCTGTTACTGTATTATAATTGGTTAATTTTTAATGATTTATGATTCACAAATGATGCAGTTGTGTTTTCTTATGACATGCAGGTATGAGGGCTGGAAATGACCTCCGCACCCTCTCAATGCATGAAATCCTAATAAACCAGAATTGGCCCTAAATAATCATTATACATACTATTCTAGGTCTAGCTGAGATGGTAGATGATGTAACTGGTAGATTGAAGCTTTTATAGAGGCAGTCGCCTTGCTCTCTTTTTGACTTTGAGAGATTATAAAGCTTCCAAGATCCTGAGCTCTAGCGTGGGCAAGAAAACACCATAGCAGGAATCTGGGCATTTCGGCTGCTACCACGTCCTTGTTGCTGCTGCTGATGAAACTTGCAGCTCCTCTTTAAGCTGCATAACATATTATTGCACTGAATGTCCTTGCTTACTAGTAATATTTTCCAGCATTCCTGATAACGATACATTTAAGAGGTATTTACTGATAAAGATATCCCAATAAAGTTATGAGGTACAGGGCAAATGATTAAAAGACAATGAGAGTAGAGATATAGTAACTTAATCCACACAATACATTCGAATTATCTTTTTTGAGACTTGATGATATTAGAAGCTGAGAAACCTCCCCTACAGTCTTTTCCTCCCATTGAAGAAGTAATGTGGTTAGGAGACTCCTGTTTTTCTCACAAAAAAACAGCTTTAGTAAATACATCTTGAATCCTTAAAAACTGGTGAACGATCGATAAACTAATAAGAATACGAGGTTGTAACATGATAACTGGGAAAAAAAGAAAAAGTGCATCGATCATACATAAGAAATTAATAAGTAAGCGATTTTGGAGGGATCAAGCTTTCTAAAAGCGCATCCACTCTGAATGGTATCACATCGAGGCCATGATACAAATGGTCCTCTGATGAGTAGAATTAGAATAAATACAAAGCATTCCTTCTAACACTGAAATGCCAATAGACGTGTTACCCTTCAAGTTTAACATTTCCTTTAGTAAGGGTATCTCTCCGTACACTTTGTGAGCATGTGATTTTTTGCCTCACTCGAACTATTCCTGTAAATTTCTTAAAAATTAGGATTTTTCTTTATTATTTGAATTTTAGGAAATTAATTGCATTATTTTTGTTTGTTCGCATTTTTGCGTATATTTTTATTTGGCATAATTCATAAAAATACAAAAATAGCACATTGTTTGCATTTAGAATTCGATTTTATATTTTATTTTATTGGTCAATTAGTATCACAAAAATAACAAAAATAGTCATTTTTACATTTTTATTTAGCTTTCTTTTTAAATTGGGATTTAGTTAATTTTAGGAAAATTAATTAGTTTGATTTCAGTTTAATTCAAGCCTTTGTTATTTTTAATTTTAATTTTTCTTGCTTTTAACCAACAAAAAAACAAAATCAAGAAAAGAAATGAAAATAAGTTGAATTTAATTAAAAGAAAAGAAATTAATTGAAAAAAAAATAAAGAGAAAGAAGGATATCAGGCCAGTTATTTTGGGCCAAAAATCAAGCCCAAACCCCTCAAGTCCACTTGAAATCGACCCAGGCCTCATTGTATTACCCAGTCTGGTCCAGCAGACGACGAAACGACGTCGTTTAGCCAAGATTCAATCCTGGTCGTCTATATTTCTCGATCTAACGATCGAGAAGTTGGGGTTCATTAATATTTAAATGTCCGAACCATACCCACCCCCCTTCAGACCCCCAAGTCTGTCTCTAACATCCTAAACCCTAGAGATTAGCCGCCCTAATACCCTCCGTCGACTTCGCCGGCGGCGAGGATGCAAACCACTCCGATGACTCCCAGATTAACACCACAGATGCTTCTCCTCCTCCCCTTTCCATATCTACCTTCAGTTTCTTTCGAATATTACCCAAGCTGTTAGAATCCTTGAAACCCTAGTTTCCCTCTCCGCCACGCATGGCGGTGCCGCCACCAAAATCACTCAAAAATCGTACAATACAATCCCCAGGCCACCTTAAATCTCATACTCATAATTATTTCCCAAGAATCCCAATGGAACTCCTCCAGTTCCACATCTAAGGTTTAGGCAAAGTCGGAGTTGCATATTCAAGGGTTTGTCGCTATCCAAAGTGATATTATATGTTTGTTTGTTAAAGAACGGACATATAATATTATTTAGGGCCATATTTGAAGGCAATCGAGTAAAAATCAAATCCGATTTGGAATGTCAAGATTCAAGCCTAGTTGGTAAGTCCTAGTATCTTCCTTCTGTTTCTTTCTTTCATTAGGTTTAGGCTAGGGTTCCGATTTGAACCTAGGACTACTTCTTAAAATTGTTCCCTGTTTGTTTTAGGTCTATTTAGTTTTCACTAATACATGTTTTAAGTCTTTAATTTTGTTCAACTACTTAGTTTGATTAGTCAGTATTTTTGCCTGTTTTTGCAATTCTGTTTGTTAGTTTTGTTTAGAGTATTAGTTTCTAATTTCCCATCTTCTGTTTACATTAACGTTATGTGATTTCAATTGTCTTAATTTGGTTTGCTTGATATTAGAATTAATTTTGTTCAGGTTTAATTCTATAGTTAGTTTGGATTTTTGATACTTTTTGTTCAATTTTAGGTTTTTTTAGTATAATTGGGTGTGTTTGGATATAGACGATTAATCTAGTTTCGTTTTATTTAACTATGGTTAGTCTTGGTCAAGGTAGAAGGGTTAGGCTAGTATTGACATATGGTAGTAATTTCAGATTAAATAAAAGGGTAATATAGGTAATTTATAGAAGGAATCTCTTAGTAACTAAATTGGAAACCCTTAGAATATTCTAGATGGGGTTCCAATTAAAGTTTTAGTAACTTAGGGCAGTAACTTGGGAAACAAGCCAAAACCTTAGAGACTAACTAGCTAAAAATTGAAAATAAAAGAGGGGCTAAGGGTGTAAATTGAAAATAAAAGAGGGGCTAAGTCTATACTGCCTTCCTTCACAAGTTTTGGCATCTGGAAAAATCCCCTAAACGTTTCTACAAGTTTGGAAGGTCTGAAAATTTGGAAATTCAAATTCAACACCAAAGTTTGAAATCTGAGAGTGTGAAGAGTTCCCCTTAGGTCTTAAATCTTCTGAAAACCAAAATAACACAAAACCTCCAAAGAATACAAAAAAATCAGATCCAAAGCTACTGAAAAACTACCAAAATCTAGAAATCATTACTGTTCCATTGAAGTTTTTTTTTCTTGATAATTTCATGTTCAAAACTCCTGAAGACATTAATGTTTCATCTAAATCCCTGATTTTCTATTTGCTGAGTTAATTTTATATCTCAAAAGCTCACTGCTGGGTCTATATCAGTGTTGTATTGCTATTGCTTTCATTTGTTGTTACTTGCCCTGTTGATTCTCATTTTCCTGCATTCATTCCCTTTCCAGGTACTCATTTGGTTTCATACAACTTGTGAAGGCTCAATGTAGAATTGATGTAGCAGTTTAAATGATGAAATGTGATTGAATTCGATCTCTGAAATTGTCCGTTCCTTGTTTAGTTGAAAGGCATGAAGTAGTTTTATTTGTTTGACAACATATTAATTTGCAATTAATTAGACTGCTGGACCTTTTATAATTGCATGAATGCTCTGCCAGTACCTTAGTTTAGTATTGATTTGTAGCTAATTAGATCGTTGGACGTTTAGAATTGTATGAATGTATTTTCAAGTAGCGTTAGTTTATAATTGTATGAATGTATTCTGCCAGTAACACATGTATTAGATTTTCAAGTTAGTTTAGATTTGGTAGCGTTTGAACTTGTCTTGTAGCTTAAAAAGGAAAGGGTTGGTTATGTCATTTGGTTCATTGTATACCTGTTAAAAGTGCAACTCACAGGATTTCACTTATATTTTTGCAAATCGTAAAACAGTAAGATATTTTATATATTGTGTTGTATGTCAGTTTGGATGGTTCACAATTCAACTTGATAGACATGGCTAAAATGAGCATTAACGAGTTTCAGCACTTATTCCCAGTGTCCAGATCATTGTTGAATTTGTTTAAGATGGGTAATTGTGAAGTTAACTAATTGTTAGATTCCAGGTTAATAATTAGCTAACGACCATCCCTACACTGGTTTGAATATTTGCATAGTAGTATTTGATTGGAATAAGTGGTACACTGGTCTTTGTTTTTTACAAAATAGTTGACAGGCCTAGAAACTAATCTTATGGGCTCAGTCGTGAGCCAAGGCAACAAGGCCTTTATGTTTAGATGATAACTGGGCCTAATAACATAATCCGAAGCCCAAAGTTGGGCAAACATATTTTCCTTCTTCCTGGGCTAATTTTGATATTAAGTTTGTGGTATTAATTTTATAACACGGGTTTTGGGCCCTCCAAGTTAAGTAGCACATTTGAATTAAGAGGTTTTCCTCTTGTTCAAGTGTGGACTTGAATTTGAGGCCCAAATTCCTCCATTACTTTTTTTTAATAATAACAATTAACAATGTTAATTAATTAGCCTTTAGAGACAATCATTAATAGAAAATAATATCTCACTTTAGGATATCCTTTTGAAATTAAATTGAGGTGCGTCGCGCCAAAAAAATCTATAAATTGCACATCCCTCTTTAATTACTTCATTAAAATACTTAGAAAAATAGGGATGTGCCATTTAGCGAATTTTCATGGTCTCCCGCAAAGTTAATAACTTGTTAGTCACTTTAGGCGCGTTCTTTACTAATTTTACCTTCTTAAATTCGGGTGTGCATTTCATGTGACCCAAATTCAAATTCCAAAATGTTGAATAAAATGTGTCGAGGATCCGGGTGCATTTCATGTGACGTGATCCAAAAATATATTTTAAACGACGTTCAATTTCCTAAAAAATTTTAAAAGCGGTAAATAATTTTAAAATTGCACTATAAGATGACATGTATTAAAAATCAAAATTTTATCCAATTATAATAGTTTAAGCGACCGTGCTAGAACCACAGGATCCGGGGGTGCCTAACACCTTCCTTCGGGTCAACAGAATTCCTTATTCAAAATTTCTGGTTCGCAGACTCCATTTGGGAAGTCGAAATTTCCTCGATTTGGGATTCAAAATAAACTGGTGATTTGGGACACCAAAAGCCAAGCCTATCCCAAGTGGCGACTCTGAATAATTAAATAATCCCATTTCGAACAATGTCACTTTAATTGGAAAAACTCCCTTATACATCCTTCGGGGTAGGTGTGTAAAAAAGGAGGTGTGACAGCTCTGGCGACTCTGCTGGGGAACAAACCCAGAACTTTTGGTCCAAGGTTCAGAATTCGAGCTCAATATAATTGTTATATTTGGCTTTATCTGATTTTCCTACATGTTCCATGCTAAACGTGCTAAATGTTTTACCGCTTTGATATTTGTTGAATTGTATAAACTGTTACGAATCCCTTCCTCTCTCTAAGTCTTCTACATCATGGAGAAGGGTGCACTTTGTGTAGCTTCTCTTCTGTTTAGAGTCTTTTCCCATATAGAATGAGGTTTGGATAAGTTGTTAAGCCGACGGAGCTTCTGTATCCCCGATACGCTGCCTCCCCCTCGGCTCGAGTTGTCCGCTCAGGTAAGACAGGTCTAGACCAATAAACCTAGGGTTTAAACCTAGAAGAACAAAACCTCATACCGGATCCCTAGTGGGAATGTTTGTTTGCATCATGTGTATTTGACTTAGGGGACTCAACATAGGGGTTGGGTCCGTCTAGGACAGGTGACCTGAAACGAAAAGACCATCCTGATGCATCTTACGTGCTACTTGTGCATTCATTTGCTTTGGATTTGCATGTTGACTGGATTATAGATAATGAGAGAAAATTGAGAAAATAGTAGTGTTAGGGTTAAGTGAGGGTAACCACTTGTTTGGAAAAAATCAATGCCCAAATAGTGCCGAAACTCTGCCGGATTTTCGAGAAAAATAAACAAAAAGAGTTTTTATTTTCAAAATAGTTTGTTTTATTTGCCACTAAAAAGAAAATATAAAAAGAATCTTGTTTTCAAAAATAGTTTATTCGCAAATGGAAAAAGAGTTTTGTTTTCAAAAATAGTTTGTTTTATTTGCCCGAACTACGCTGGTTTGATTCTCACCGGATGTGAGATACGTAGGCAACCCTCATCGGGTCCAACTTCCCTATTGCAAAAATAGCCAAAAATACCAAAACTTTAATTTTTGTCAAAATAAGTCGGGTGACGCCATTCTTGTTTAAAATAAGCCGAATGTCCCCAAAAGGGACGCTAGAAGGCCATCTTTGCAAGAACAGCCACCCTGAGTCATTTAAAACGGTTAGTGGACACAACCTTAAAGTCTTCTTCCCCGAAGTGCTGAAAGGCCGTATCCGCAAAACCATGTCCTTATTTTTAAAATTTTGAAAAATAGCCGCTTTTTCTTTTGGGTCAAAATGAAGCCTTAAGTCATTTTAAATAATTGTACAGGATGAGTGCAATTGATATTGAATCCTTCTCAGTCCTGAGTGAGGTCCCTTTGAAACTCCACATGTGGTGGAATGAACTAGGAAAAGGTAGCAGAGAAATGGTGGTAAAGATTCCGGGTGGCCTGGTCGGATTGTTGACTATTAAGCCAATACCGGATATTATTGAAGCACTGATACCTTTCTGGGACCCAACCTGCAACGTGTTTAGGTTCTCGGACTTTGAGCTCACACCGACATTAGAAGAGGTTGCAGGGTATGCAGAACTTGATGGAAACCTCAGGGGTCTATATCCACTGGCACCGAGACCAATCACTCTACATAGATTTCTGGATTTATTAAGTATCAGCCGAGATGTTCAGGAAAAGAATTTGTCGGAAGGATATTGCACGCTCCACTTCTTATACCACCGATATGGCAATCCAAAAGGTTTTGAGGAGCCCAACACTGGTTTGACACATGCTGGGAATAAAGATAAGTGGGAGGCACGATGGGGTTTAGCCTTCATGTTGGCTTTTCTAGGGGTCGTGATCTGTCCACGAAAAGACGGTCACATAGATATTGGCCTTGTAGGAATGTTGGATGTTGCCATAAAGAAGTCTAACAGCACAGTGGTTCCTCTTATTATGGCTGAAGTGTATCGAGCTTTGACCAAATGCCGAGATGGGGATAAATTCTTTTAGGGTTATAATCTGTTGCTGAAGCTATGGATACAAGAGCACCTTTGTCATCGCACGGGGTACATGAACTACGATTTAACCGGGTTAAGATGTATTGACGAATTTAAAACCCCAGTAACAGGCGTTGAAGTCCCCAAGGGTACCGAGGCTTGGCTATCATGTTTGAGATCTCTGACTAGTGACAAAATTGAGTGGACTTTCGAGTGGCTTCCCATTACTGAAGCAGTGTACACATCAGCGGAAGTACCCTATATTCTCCTAATGGGCATTCGGAGTATCTAACCTTACGCTCCTTACCGAGTCTTGAGGCAATTGGGAAGGTTTCAAACCGTCCACGGTGATGAAGACCTGAGCAAACAAGTCATCGAACTAGGTCCGAAAGCTGCATTTTTGGAAGGAAAAATCTGCCAGATATGGAATGAATGTAGGTATCTTGAGCCTAAAACCATAGTGCTTGATTAGGCTAAAGGCGAAGTGGACCCCAAATACTTGGTCTGGTTTGGAAAAAGGTATCAAATTCCTGAGAGACCCGCTAAGAGGCCGCATGTACAGCAATTTACCGATGAGGCCCAGGTACATTGGGATTGGTTAGCCAAAGAGAATGAATACAGGGCCCGAATAAGAGCATTGGAAAAACAGGTTTAGGATTTTCGATTTGAAAACAAATTACAAGCCGCAACCGATGAAGGTGATAAAAAGAAACTAACCCAAGAGAATGAAGCTCTCAAGGCTTAAATCCAATAGATGAAAATAGCTGCTAGAAATCAAGAAAGAAGTCTGTTTGATGAGAGGTTGATAAAAGGGCTGAAGAAGCAAGCATTAGAGTGCCAGGAGGAGTTGGAGAAATCTGAAGGAAATATGGCAAAAATCCGAGCATAGTGGACAAAGAAGAAAGAGGAGAGAGACCAATTTGTGCAACAAATGAAAAGAAACTATGAGGGAACCATGGCTAATTTGAAAAGAAAAATGAACACCCTTGAAGAGAAGGCAGCCCAGCAAGACAAGGGCTTTCAGGCTGAGAGGGAATAGTGCTATAGGATAATGGCCGAAATGGAGAAAGAAATAAAGTTGTTACAAGACCATCACTTCCACGACTCGCAGGTGTTAGAGGCCCATAACCAGCAGATAAGCCGACTACTCCAGGAAAAGGGCCGGATCAGAGAAAGAATTAGAGCCATTGCGGATTATATTGTCATGAAATGTCAAGCCGGTAAAAGAATGGGTCGCAATACTTTCTTTGTTACAGTGATGATATTTGTTCGTCAGGTTATGAATGATTTGGAGCAGTTACAAAGGGGTCTTGCGCGTAGGCCGATGGCGATGCCGAACGATGCCCCGCGGGCCCTAGGATTTGAAGCTTTAATGTACTCTTGATCTAGTTTTCAATCAACGAGTTTGTACTTTGTTATTTTTGAGTCTATTTTTGTAATTTTCCTTTTCAAGAAAATGAATAGTCTAGTATCTTTGTAATCGGAGTTTTATTAATGAAAATTGGAAAATCCCCAAAAATTATTTCTTTATTTTTACATTTATTTGCAAGAACTACGCTTGGTCTGATTCATGCGGGGTCATGATACGTAGGCAATCTCCATAGGATTCGACCGTAACTAAATAAATAAAAAGAAAAAGGAGAAAAGGAATAAAAGAAAAGAAAAAAAAAGAGGGAAAAAAAAGAGAAAAGAGAGAGAATGAGAAATAAAAGAAGAGAAGAGAAATAAAGGAAAAAGAGAAAAGAAAGAGAAAAAAAAGGAAAAGGAAGTTCGCTCTTAGAAACATAGAAAAGGCCGAGATGACACATGCAACCGATCAAACGCATAATAGAAAAGGTTAACTGCTTAGGTACATTCACGCCAATGTGCGGTCACCAATATGTTAAAGCCTAATCACTAACAAGGTTGTTGTTTGATGCATTGAGTCCAGCCAGGTGGTTAGTTGTTCTGGCATTCTGGCAACCCTTTCCTACAATACCCGTTCAAAAGGCAAATTGAACATGACTAATCAAGAGTTGGAATCAACTATTGTCGACCCATCAAAAAAGGTGGAGGAAGTTAATGTTAGTGCTATGAAAAGAGGAGATGTATAAGCTGAAGCAACAAATGGCTGAAATGTATCAGGCCTGGGTAAAGGGGCGTCCACCGCCGATTTATCCCACCAACCCTACTTATATCCCACCGTTGGCTCAACCTCATGATCCTCCCACTGTGAACTCATCCCCGGAATTTCCTACCTACCAAGTCCCATACCCCCTACCAACCACTCATGTATTTGTAGCACCGCCACCTGCTGCATTGCACCGATCTTCTAGTGAACCTCTGTTCCAGACTCAGGACAACCATTATTATCTCCCGGAACCAACCTTCAAAGCGCCAGAACTATGTCATTATCCTCCTCATTTTGACCTCTCGGCAGAAGTTGAGAAACCTTCTAAGAACTCTGAACAGGAAGAGATGGCCAGGAAAGTCAAGAGCTTGGAGCAATCTTTCAGGAATATGCAAGGGCTAGGCGGTCAAGTAAGCGTAGCCTATAAAGATCTGTGTCTGTTCCCAAATGTCCAGTTACCAGCGGGGTTCAAATTGCCCAAGTTTGATTTATATGACAGGCATGGTGATCCCATGGCGCATCTAAGAGGTTTTTGCAGTAAGATGAGAGGAGCAGGTGGAAGAGATGAATTATTGATGGCATACTTTAGTCAAAGCCTAAGTGGCTCGTCTTTGGAATGGTACACCCGACAAGATCATGATCGGTGGTACCTTTGGGACGATCTGGCTCAAGCGTTTGCATTTCATTTTCAGTACAATCTTGAAACTGTACCGGACCGTCTGTCACTGATGAAAATTGAGAAAAAGCCCGGAGAAAGCTTGAGAGAATATGGTTTCCACTAGAGAGAACAAGCGGCAAGGGTTGACCCGCCAATGAAAGAAAGTGAAATGGTTGATTACTTCTTGCAGGCTTTGGAGCCCACTTACTTTGGTCACTTGGTGTCAGCAGTGAGGAAATCTTTTAACGAAGTAGTGAAAATGGGAAGCATGGTGGAAGAGGGACTTAAATCCAACAAAATCATGAGCTATTAGGCAATCAAGGCAACCACTCAGGCTATTCAAAGCAGCACTGGGGTGTACTGGGAAAGAAGAATAAAGAGGATGTTGCAGTAGTTGAGTCAAGAGCGTGGCCTAGCGGCTCGTCACCATATTACAACCAACCTCTACCCCATCCCCAAACCTACTCCCACCCTCCATATAGCCTACCACAACACTATTACCCACCTTCTGGTCCCCTTTTCTCTGTCCATCATACCCAAACATACTCCCAACCTCCTACCCACGTACAATGGCACGCGCTAATCCACAAAATATTTACCCACCTCCCCAAAGCACTTACCCACCTCCAAGAACCTACAAAAATTCCCCGGGAGCAAGTTTTCGAACTAACCAAACCTTCAAGCAGGAGAGAAGCAGAAACAGAAAACTTTCACTGCTTTAGGAGAATCGTATACTAGTCTATTTCACAGGCTAAAACAATTGGGAATGTTGAGTCCAGTTGAGCCTAAGTTGCCAAATCATCTTCCAAAAAATCTTGATCACTCGTTGAGTTATGAGTATTGTTCAGGGGCTCCGGGGCATGACACGGAGAAGTGCTGGAAATTGAAAACAGCTATCCAGGAGCTCATTGATACCCGAGGCATTGAGGTTCAAACCCCGGAGATGCCTAATATTAATCAAAACCTGTTGCCAACCCATCACGAGACCCATATGATTGAGCTGGTGCAAAGGGGAAGAGAGCATAAGAAGCCTTCACAAACCGTAATGATGATCAGGTCTAGTGAGGACAGGCCGAGTCAAAACCAGATGGTGGGAAGACATCGCTCAGGGTGAGGGAGACAGGTAGTAAACCAGTTGTGTTGCTCCAGAATGAGTCTTCAAGCAGTGTTGCAATAAGACAAGAACAAGCCAAAGTGGTGGTGTCGGGGGCAGCTACCAGGCCCGTTGTGATCATGGAGGGTGCTTGTATACAACCGGTTATTATCAAGCCATTGAGCCAGCTACCAATTACCAGTGGTAAGGCCATTCCGTGGAATTACGACCAAGTGACAGTGATGTATAAAGGGAAGGAAATTAAAGAAGATATTTGTGAAACCCATGGTCTAATGTGCTCGGGGAGGTGTTTTGCCCCCGATGAGTTAACAAAAGCCAGAATCCCCAAAGATAACCCGGTGTTAGTAAAGAAAGCCGTAACTGAGGAGGAATCAGAAGAATTCTTGAAAAAGATGAAAGTGCAGGACTACTCTATTGTAGAGCAGTTGAGGAAGACACCGGCTCAGATCTCATTGCTCTCACTGCTGATCCACTTAGATGAGCATCACCGGACGCCGATTAAAATATTGAATGAGGACCATGTCCCTGACAAGATCTCGGTTAATCACTTGGAGAAGATAGGAAATAAAATATTTGAGGTGAACAGAGTTACTTTCTCCGACGACGAGCTGCCTGTGGAGGGAACAGAACATAACAGGGCCCTTTATCTGACAGTGAAGTGTGAAGATTCTATAGTCACTCGAGTTCTGGTCGATAATGGGTTTAGTACAAATATATGTCCTCTTTCCATGCTGAACAAGCTGAAGGTTGATGATGATAGAATTCATAAGAACAACGTCTGTGTGTGGGGGTTCAACGGTGGAGGCCAAGATTCGGTGGGTGACATAATAGTAGAATTGACGATAGGTCCCGTAGAGTTCACCATGGAATTTCAAGTACTAGATATGGCGGTCTCTTACAACCTTTTGCTGGGGCGACCCTGGATCCATGCCGCCAAGGTGGTGCCATCTACATTGCATCAAATGGTTAAATTCGAGTGGGATAGACAAGAGATTGTAGTGCACGGGGAAGATAATATATGTACCTTGGGGGATGCCATTGTGCCATTTACAGAAGTTGACGATGGCAAAGGGCCATGGGTCGACCAATTCTTTGATACGGTGCCAGTGGAAAAGGTCCCAGAGGGGAAGATCATCCCAGCTCCTAGAATAACAACTGCGACTGTCATGGTGGCCTCAGAAATGGTAAAGAATTGGTTCATACCGGGTAAAGATTCGGGTGCTTCCCTTCAAGGCATTGTGCAGCCAGTTTCCCTTCCTAGGAATCTGGATACTTTTGGATTGGGCTTCACACCCACAGCTGCAGACATAGGACGGGCCCAAAAAATGAAGAAGAGGGCATGGGCCCTTCCCAAGCCAATCCCGCGTCTATCCAGATCTTTCGTCAGGTCGGGTATTGGAAAGCAATTGCTGGCAAAGATTCTCGGGTCATTGATTGGTGCCGATGAAGACTTGGACAAGGGTTTAGAAAGATTATTCGCCGATGTTAACATGGTTGAGGCCGGGGAAGGATCAAGCAGGGCAGACGTACAGTTCGTTGGACCACGCATAAAAGTCAACAACTGGGAAGCCACTCCTCTTCCTATCTGGAAGGAGTCTTGGTAGTGGACTTTGTTTTTCTTTTGTTGTCTGGATTATTCCAGGGTCTGTAATTCAGATATTATGTTCCATCCAATTGGATGTGTTAAAACCCCGTTATCTTCATATTCAATGAAATGCAATGGTCTTTTCTTTCTTCATTCCTAATCTTATTTATGTTTTCTTTTCTTCTCTGTACAATTCTTTTTATGCTGATATCAATTACATGACATGCATGAGGAATCTTCGGCCCAGTCTTAAAAGACAATCTAACTCAGAAACAATAATACAAGAAATTGAGTGTGATGATGAGTTGGAATATGATGATGATGACGCCTATACAGAAATTAGTAAGGAATTAAGCCATTTTGAGGAAAACCCAAACCTAATCTAAATGACACAGAGGCAATTAATTTAGGGGACCAAGATAATGTTTGTGAAACTAAAATAATTGTTCACCCGGAACCACCACTCGGGGAGGAGATAATCAAAGCACTGTTCGAATACAAAGACATTTTTGCATGGTCGTATGATGATATGCCAGGTCTGAGCACTGATTTAGTGGTTCACAAATTTCCCACTGACCCAGCATTCCCTCCTGTCAAACAGAATCTGAGAAAGTTCAAAACAGATATGAGTGTAAAGATCAAAGAAGAGGTCACCAAGCAGTTTGAGGCGAAAGTCATTCGGGTCACGCGGTATCTTACTTGGTTAGCCAATGTTGTGCCTGTGCCGAAGAAGGATGGCAAGACCAGGGTATGTGTTGACTATCGGGATCTCAACAAGGCAAGTCCAAAAGACAATTTCCCACTGCCAAACATCCACATATTGATTAATAATTGTGCCAAACATGAGATTGGTTCTTTTGTGGATTGTTGTGCGGGGTATCACCAGATTCTAATGGACGAGGAAGATGTAGAAAAGACGGCATTCATCACGCCATGGGGAACGTACTACTATCGGGTCATGCCGTTTGGTTTGAAAAATGCTGGGGCAACTTACATGAGGGCAATGACAACAATATTAGATGATATGATACACAAGGAAATTGAGGTGTACGTGGATGATGTGATTGTGAAGTCTAGAACGCAGTCTGACCATGTCAAGGATCTGAGGAAGTTCTTCCAAAGGCTTCGTAGGTACAATCTCAAGCTCAATCCTGCTAAATGTGCTTTGGGGTGCCGTTTGGAAAGTTGTTGGGGTTCATAGTTAGCCGTCGGGGTATCAAAATGGACCCGTCAAAAATCAAGGCCATCCAGGAATTGCCTCCTCCAAAGAACAAGATCGAAGTGATGAGTTTGTTGGGGAGATTGAATTATATCAGCCAGTTCATTACTCAGCTCACGACAACTTGTCAGCCGATCTTCAAACTGTTAAAGAAAGATGCTGCAGTCAAGTGGACAGATGAATGTTAGGAGGCATTTGATAAGATAAAGGGATATTTGTCGAATCCACCTGTATTGGTCCCGCCAGAACTAGGGCGACCTTTGATTCCATATTTGACGGTTTTGGACAATTCATTCGGGTGCGTACTGGGGCAACATGATATTACTGGCAGAAAGGAGCAGGATATTTACTATCTCAGCAAGAAATTCACATCTTATGAGGTTAAGTATACTCATTTGGAGAGAACATGTTGCGCCCTAACTTGGGTCGCACAGAAGTTGAGGCATTATTTGTCATCTTATACTACTTACCTCATATCTCGCCTGGATCCATTGAAGTACATCTTTCAGAAGCCTATGCCCACAGGGAGGCTGGCAAAGTGGCAGATCCTACTTATAGAGTTTGACATTATCTACGTGAATTGAACTACAATGAAAGCACAGGCCTTGGCAGATCATTTGGCTGAGAATCCAGTTGATGAGGATTATGAACCTTTGAAGACCTATTTCCCTGACAAAGAGGTGATGCATATTGATGAGTTGGAGCAATTTGAGAAGCCGGGGTGGGAACTTTTCTGTTATGGGGCCGCCAACATGAAAGGCGTAGGGATAGGAGCAGTACTTATTTCTAAAACAGGGCAACACTACCCTGTTACAACTTAGCTTCATTTCTTTTGTACTAATAACATGGCCGAGTACGAGGCATGTATCTTGGGATTGAGGTTAGCTGTAGATATGGGTGTCCAGGAAGTCTTGGTCATGGGTGACTCGGACCTACTGGTACACCAAATTCAAGGAGAATGGGAAACTCGGGATTTAAAGCTTATACCTTACCGATAATGTTTGCATGATCTGTGCCAACGGTTTCAATCAATAGAGTTCAGGCACATCCCAAGGATTCATAATGAGGTTGACGATGCCTTGGCTACTTTTGCGTCGATGTCGCATCATCCAACTAAAGCTTATGTGGACCCTCTGCAGATTTAGGTCCGCGATCAGCATGCTTATTGTAATATGATGGAAGAGGAACTTGACAGCGAGTCGTGGTTTCATGACATCAAGGAATATATCAGGATGGGGGTGTATCCGGTACAGGCCACAGGTGATCAAAAGAGAACAATTCGACGTTTGGCAAGCAGGTTTTTCTTCAGCGGAGGGGTGTTGTATAAAAGAACTCTGGATCTTAGCTTGCTAACATGTGTAGATGCTAGACAGGCCACAACCATCATGGCCGAAGTACATTCTGGAGTCTGTGGGCCGCACATGAGCGGGTACGTGTTGGCTAAGAAGATTCTCCGAGCAGGTTATTATTGGCTCACTATAGAGCGGGATTGTATTAGTTTCATGCGCAAATGTAATCAGTACCAAGTGCACGGAGATTTGATTCATTCTCCACCATCAGAATTGCATACGATGTCTGCACTATGGCCTTTTATGGCGTGGGGTATGGATGTTGGGCTGATCGATCCGACAACGTCAAATGGGCACAGGTTCATTTTGGTTGCCATAGATTACTTCACCAAGTGGGTTGAGGCAAAAACTTTCAAGTCTGTGACCAAGAAGGCAGTGGTCGATTTTGTGCATTCAAATATCATCTGTCGGTTTGAGATCCCAAAGGTAATCATTAAGGACAATGGTGCTAATCTCAACAGTCATCTGATGATGGAGACATGTCAGCAGTTTAAGATTACGCACCGCAATTCCACCCCATATCGCCCTAAGGCGAATGGAGCAGTCGAGGCAGCTAATAATAATATAAAGAAGCTACTTCGGAAAATGGTGGAAGGGTCCAGGCAGTGGCATGAGAATTTACCTTTCACATTGCTGGGATATCACACTACTGTTCGTACTTCAGTAGGGGCAACTCCTTATTTATTGGTATATGGCACTGAGGCAGTAATACCTGCAGAAATTGAAATCACATCCCTTCGGATCATCGCAGAGGTGAAAATTGATGATGATGAATGGGTTAAAGCCCACTTGGAGCAATTAAGTCTGATTGATGAAAAGAGATTGGCAGCAGTATGTCACGGCCAATTGTACCAGCAGAGAATGGCGAAAGCATATAACAAAAAGGTGCGTCCACGGAAGTTCGAAGTGGGACAGTTAGTGTCGAGACATATCTTGCCTCATCAGGCTGAAGCAAAAGGCAAGTTCGCCCCAAATTTGCAGGGACCATTTGTTGTATCTAGAGTGTTGTCCAATGGTGCATTATATTTAATAGATGTGGAAGTAAAATGTGTAGAAATGGCTATCAATTCTGACGCAGTCAAGAGATACTATGTATGATTCCATTGTTTGATTGTACTTGTTTGTATTTGGCATATTTTGAGGAATTGAAATGACGACGGCATTTTGTTCTGCAATCTAAACACTTTATCCCTCGTTACTCCTTTGAGCCTGTTTATTTTCTTTCATATCCCTCGTTCGGAATCAGTAGCAAAAATCAGAAACACAAGCGTAAAAGGCAGGTAAAGGAAAGAGTGAAAAGAGAAGGAAAAAGAGAAGAAGAAGAAAAAAAAGGGAAAAAGGAGAAATAAAAAAGAAAGCAAACAACAAAAAGAAAATAAAGAAAAATAAGAGAAAAAAAAGAAAGAGAAAAGAAAAAGAAAAGCGAAACAAGAGAAAGAAAACAAAAGAAGAGAAAATGGAAGGAAAAGAAAGGGAAGTCACAACAGCAAAGACACTCATGAACTACGTTCGACCTAATTCCTTCTAAGAATACGTAGGCAGCCTCACGGTTCGGTCCCATCATAATAAAACCCAAAAGTCCCCAAGAAAGGAACTGGGAAGAGGTTGTGGTTATTGTGAGAAATATGATTCCGAAAGTTATAATTTTGAACCCACGTTGAATTGTTTTGAGCCTTTTATCCCCTTTCTTTCTAACCCCGTCCAAAAGTCTGCATTACGGTCCAAAGAATGACCTTCTGATCATTCTTCAAGGAATGCCAAGTTGAGCAAGAAGAGGTGATTTATGTTAGGGTCAACACTCTAGTCCAAGAAGAAAAATGATGAAAATGAGAGAGTCTTATTGGTGAAAACCTTTGCGGGCACCATAAGGCGAAGTGAGTTGAGAGAAATAAAAAATGAGAGAGTCTTATTGGTGAAAACCCTCACAGGCACCGTAAGGCGAAGTGAGTTGAGAGAAATTAAAAATGAGAGAGTCTTATTGGTGAAAACCTTTGCGGGAACCTTAAGGCGGAAGTGAGTCTTCAGATGGACAAATGAGAAAGGTCTATTGGTGGAAATATGTTTCAAGGCACCGCAGGGTTAACAAGGTCAAGGTTTGGGTAAAATAGTCAAATTGTGGAAATTATGAGGCAACGAGGTATGGCGGTCGAAAGTTGATTGGTCGGACAGATTGGGCCGACTAATCCGAAATGCGTGTCATGATCATTGGTACCAGCCGTTCCAGTCAAATAAGTCTCTTCTCTTTCTCTTTTTAGCAGTCATCCGGTTTTGGATTCTTCTTATCCTTAACTCAAAAAATCACTGCATTTCATTTTCTTTTGGGGTGTTATTGGTCTAAGATGTTTCAATGCCAGTCTTGATCGAAGCAAGTGAAAAGGGATTTCAAATCTCACTGCCAATTCCCAAAGTTGCAAAGCATAGCGTGGTCAGAGCATATTAAACACAACATGATGTAAAGGGGGTACAAGGAATCATCGGGAGTTTCATTGGTGGAGTGATTTGGTAATGTCATGAGAAGTGCGAAGGTTCAGTTGAAAGGGTCAGAGGTGTGAAACAACAACAAAGGTATAAAACACTTGAGTCATTAGAGGACAGGGGGTTTTGAAAGTCAGTCAGAAAGTCAAGCGGTTTAGGGCCAGTTCAGGGAAGCCAGCCAAAGCAAAACAATGCAGTAGAAGGATCTCCAGCAAAAATGCTGTCAGCTAACCACCATTTTAAAAACTGACAAATTTTTCTATGATAGAAACAGGGGTAGAAACTTTTTTGTTCTGGAAGAACTCTCTGAAAGGAAAAAGCAAGCACCAAAGCAGGTTTGACCGTAAACTCTCAGGACCCTCCTAGAAAATGGGACTTAGCTAAATTTCAAAACAATAGCATAGTTTAGCATAACGAGGTTGCATGATCAAAGTAGGATTCAATCAGAAGTTCTCAGGACCCTCATGGAAAATGGGACTTAGTTTAAAATTCAAATTAATATTGAGTAGAAGTACCCCGAAAGAATATAAGTTGGTTTCAAAATTTTCAGTCTGGAGATAGGATTCAATTAGAAGTTCTCAGGACCCCCATGAAAAATAGGACTTAGTTTAAATTTCAAAATAACCATGAGTAGCATAATTTAGCATAAATTTACCCCAAAAGAATATAAGTTGGTTTCCAAGTTTGCATGTTTAAGATATGATTCAATTAGAAGTTTTCAGGACCCTCCTGGACAATGGGATGAAGCTTTAAAGTTTGTTTAGATAACAAGATGTGATAGAAGTCGTACTTACAGTAGATATAGCTTGGGTTAAAACCGTTTCTCAACCAGAAGTTGTTAGGACCCTCCTGGATAATGGGAAATCGTTAATACCTCTTAGTTAACAAATGTAGTGGGAGTAATACCTTTAGAAAATATAACCTAGGTTCTTAATTGTTAGGAGTTGTCAGGACCTCCCTGGATAATAGGACTTAGCTTTCAAATTCTTATAACAATTGGTAGAATAGTTCAGTTTAACACTCACCCATGTGCCTAGCCACCAAACTAGGGTAGAAAATTTCCTTTATTTTGTCTATTTTGTTGAAGTCAGGAGCCCGCCTGGAGAACAGAGGCATATCTTTCAAGATTCAGCAGCCAGGAGCCCGCCTGGAAAACAGAGGCATATCTTTCAAGTTTCAGCAGTTCGGAGCCCACCTAGAGAACAGAGGGATGTCTTTCAAGTTTTAGCAATCAGGAGCCCGCCTGGAGAACAGAGGCATATATTTCAAGCTTTAGCAGTCAGGAGCCCGCCTGGAGAAGAGAGGCATACCTTTCAAAGTTTAGCAGTCAGGACCCCGCCTGAAGAACAGAGGGAGTACAATTCAAGCTTTAGTTCTCAAATTCTTATTAATATCTCGTAATATGTGCCCAGCTACCAAACTAGGGCAGAAAATTTCCTTTGTTTTGTCTATTTTGTTGAAGGCAGGAGCCCTCCTGGAGAACAGAGGTATATCTTTCAAGTTTTAGCAGTCAGGAGCCCGCCTGGAGAATAGAGACTTATCTTTCAAGTTTCAGCAGTTAGGAGCCCGCCTGGAGAACAGAGGCATGTCTTTCAAGTTTTAGTAGTCAGGAGCCCGCCTCGAGAATAGAGGCATATACATTTCAAGTTCAGAAGTCAGGAGCCCGCCTGGAGAATAGAGGAATACGTTTCAAGCTTCAGCAATCAGGACCCTGCCGGGAGAATAGAGGCATGCATCTCAAGTTTCATCAGTCAGGGGCCCGCCTGAAGAACAGAATTATTGCAATTCAAGTCTCAGCAATCACGCATCACTTGGGGAAAGAGCAAAATGTCTCAAATCACAATTCAAGGTAGCAACAAAAGGATGTACCGAGAGAATACAAGTCAACAAGGCAACAAAGAGCAAGTTTGTATATATAGATAGGATTTTGTGTAACTCATAGCTGATAGACATAACTAGCTCAGTTTTGATTTTTCTGTTGGTGGTAATAAGGAGGTCAACAAGCAGTAGCAGTGAAATCATAGCTCCTGGTAGTCCCAGCTACCAAAACTTCCAGAACTACACTGACCTGATTCCTTTATAGCCAAGGATATGTAGGCAACCTTTGAAGCAGGGTTCGGTCAAACGATTTTCAAAAAATGCTTCTCATGGAGTGCAAAGCAGGCAAAAATCTCTCATGATTGCTCATTTATCTTTGCTCGAAAACCCTTCGTGTCTCCGAGCAAAGAGGGCAGCTGTGAGCATGTGATTTTTACCTCGCTCGAACTATTCCTATAAATTTCTTAAAAATTAGGATTTTTCTTTATAATTTGAATTTTAGGGAATTAGTTGCATGATTTTTGTTTGTTCGCATTTTTGTGTGCATTTTTAGTTGGCATAATTCATAAAAATATAAAAATAGCACATTGTTTGCATTTAGAATTCGATTTTATATTTTGTTTTATTGGTCAATTAATGTCACAAAAGTAAGAGAAAAATAATAAAAATAGTCATTTTTACATCTTTGTTTAGCTTTCTTTTTAAATTGGGATTTAGTTAGTTTTAGGAAAATTAATTAGTTTGATTTCAGTTTAATTCAAGCCTTTGTTATTTTTAATTTTAATTTTTCTTACTTTTAACAAAAAAAAAACAAAATCAAGAAAATAAATGAAAATAAGTTGAATTTAAATAAAAGAAAAGAAATTAATTGAAACAAAAAAAATAAAATAAAGAGAAAGAAGGATATCATGCCAGTTATTTTGGGCCAAAAATCAAGCCCAAACCCCTCAAGTCCACTTGAAATCGACCCGGGCCTCATTGTATTACCTAGTCTGGTCCAGCAGACGACGAAACGACGTCGTTTAGCCAATATTCAATCCTGGTCGTCTATGTTTCTCGATCTAACGGTCGAGAAGTTAGGGTTCATTAATATTTAAATGTCCGAACCATACCCACCCCCTTCAGACCCCCTAGTCCGTCTCTAACATCCCAAACCCTAGAGATTAGCCGCCCTAATACCCTCGGTCGACTTCGTCGGCGGCGAGGATGCAAAATACTTCGATGACTCCCAAATTAACACCACAAATGATCATCCTCCTCCCCTTTCCATATATACCTTCAGTTTCTTTCAAATATTACCCAAACTGTTTGAATCCTTGAAACCCTAGTTGCCCTCTCCACCGCGACCAAAATCACACAAAAATCGTACCACACAATCCCCAGACCACCTTAAATTTCATACACATAATTATTTCCCAAGAATCCCAATGGGACTCCTCCAGTTCCACATCTAAGGTTTAGGCAAAGTCGGAGTTGCAGATTCAAGGTTTTGTCGCTATTCAAATGGCTCCAAAGTGATATTATATGTTTGTTTGTTAAAGAACAAACATATAATATTATTTAGGGGCCATATTTGAAGGCAGTCGATTAAAAATCAAATCCGATTTGTAATGTCTAGATTCAAGCCTAGTTGGTAAGTCCCAGTGTCTTCCTTCTGTTTCTTTCTTTCATTAGTTTAGGCTAGGGTTCCGATTTGAACCTAGGACTACTTCTTAAAATTGTTCCTTGTTTGTTTAAGGTCCATTTAGTTTTCATTAATACATGTTTTAAGTCTTTAATTTTGTTCAACTACTTAGTTTGATTAATCTGTATTTTTTCCTGTTTTTGCAATTCTGTTTGTTAGTTTTGTTTAGAGTATTAGTTTCTGATTTCCCATCTTCTGTTTACATTAACGTTAGGTGATTTCAATTGTCTTAGTTTGGTTTGCTTGATATTAGAATTAATTTTGTTCAGGTTTAATTCTATAGTTAGTTTGGATTTTTGATACTCTTAGTTCAATTTTAGGTTTTTTTAGTATAATTGGGGGTGTTTGGATATAGTTGATTAATACTATTTTGTTTTGTTTAACTATGGTTAGTTTTGGTCAAGGTAGAAGGGTTAGGCTAGTATTGACATATGGTAGTAATTTCAGATTAAATAAAAGGGTAATATAGGTAGTTTATAGAAGGAATCTCTTAGTAACTGAATTGGAAACCCCTAGAATATTCTAGATGGGGTTCCAATTAAAGTTTTATTAACTTAGGACAGTAACTTGGGTAACAAGCAAAAACCTTAGGGACTAACTAGCTAAAAATTAAAAATAAAAGAGGGGCTAAGGGTGTAAATTGAAAATCTGATAGAAGCCCTTAGTTTTGCCTATAAAAGGCAGTCTATACTGTCTTCCTTCAAAAGTTTTGGCATCTGGAAAAATCCCCCAAAAGTTTCTACAAGTTTGGAAGGTCTGAAAATTTGGGAATTCAAATTCAACACCAAAGGTTGAAATCTGAGAGTGTGAAGAGTTCCCCTTAGGTCTTAAATCTTCTGAAAACTAAAATAACACAAAAACTCCAAAGAATACAAAAAAATCAGATCCAAAGCTACTGAAAAACTACCAAAATCTAGAAATCATTACTATTCCATTGAAGCTTTTTTTCCTGATAATTTCATGTTCAAAACTCCTGAAGTCATTACTGTTTAATCTAAATCCATCCTGTTCTATTTGTTGAGTTGATTTTATATCTCAAAAGCTCATTGCTGGGTCTATATCAGTGGTGTATTGCTATTGCTTTCATTTGCTGTTACCTGCCCTGTTGATTCTCATTTTCCTGCATTCATTCCCTTTCCAGGTGCTCATTTGGCCTCATACAACTTGTGAAGGCTCAATGTAGAATTGATGTAGCAATTTAAATGATAAAATATGATTGAATTCGATCTCTGAAATTTCCCATTCCTTGTTTAGTTGAAAGGCACGAAGTAGTTTTGTTTATTTGATAACATATTAATTTGTAATTAATTAGACTGCTGGACCTTTTATAATTGCATGAATGCTCTTCCAGTACCTTAGTTTAGTATTGATTTGTAGCTAATTCGATCATTGGACCTTTAGAATTGTATGAATGTGATTTCAAGTAGCGTTAGTTTAGAATTGTACGAATGTATTCTGCCAGTAACACACGTATTAGATTTTCATGTTAGTTTAGATTTGGTAGCGTTTGAACTTGTCTTGTAGCTTAAAAAGGAAAGGGCTGGTTATGTCATTTGGTTCATTGTATACCTGTTAAAAGTGCAACTCACAGGATTTCACTTATATTTTTGCAAATCGTAAAACAGTAAGATATTTTACACATTATGCTGTATTTCAGTTTGGATGGTTCACAATTCAACTTGATAGCCATGGATAAAATGAGCATTAACGAGTTCAACATTTATTCCTAGTGTCCAGATCATTATTGAATTTGTTTAAGATATGTAATTGTGAAGTTAACTAACCGTTAGATTCCAGGTTAATAATTAGCTAACGACCAGCCCTACACTGGTTTGAATATTTGCATAATAGTATTTGATTGGAATAAGTGGTACACTGGTCTTTGTTTTTTACAAAATAGTTGACAGGCCTAGAAACTAATTTTATGGGCTCAGTCGTGAGCCAAGGCAACAAGGCCTTTATGTTTAGATGATAACTGGGCCTAATAACATAATCAGAAGCCTAAAGATGGGCAAACGTATTTTCCTTCTTCTTGGGCTAATTATATATTAAGTTTGTGGTATTAATTTTATAACACAGGTTTTGGGCCCTCCAAGTTAATTAGCACATTTGAATTAAGAGTTTTTCCTCTTGTTCAAGTGTGGACTTGAACTTGAGGCCCAAATTCCTCCATTACTTTTTTTAATAATAGGAATTAACAATGTTGATTAATTAGGCCTTTAGAGACAATCATTAATAGAAAATAATAGCTCACTTTAGGATATCCTTTTGAAATTAAATTAAGGTGCGCCGCGCCAAACAAAATCTACAAATTGCGCGGCCCTCTTTAATTACTTCATTAAAATACTTAGGAAAATTGGGATGTGCCATTTAGCGAATTTTCATGGTCTCCCGCAAAGTTAATAACCCGTTAGTCGCTTTAGGCGCGTTCTTTAATAATTTTACCTTCTTAAATTCGGGTGTGCATTTCATGTGACCCAAATCCAAATCCGAAAATGTTGAATAAAATGTGTCGAGCATCCAGGTGTATTTCACGTGACGTGATCCAAAAACATATTTTAAACGACGTTCAATTTCCTAAAAGATTTTAAAAGCGGTAAATAATTTTAAAATTGCACTATAGGATGACATGTATTAAAAATTAGATTTTTAGCCAATTATAATAGTTTAAGAGACCGTGTCAGAACCACGGGATCCGGGGGTGCCTAGCACCTTCCCTCGGGTCAAAAGAATTTCTTATTCAGAATTGCTGGTTCGCAGACTCCATTTGGGAAGTCGAAATTTTCTCGATTTGGGATTCAAAATAAACTGGTGACTTGGGACACCAAAAGCCAAGCCAATCCCAAGTGGCGACTCTGAATAATTAAATAATCTCATTTCGAACAATGTCACTTTAATTTGAAAAACTCCCTTATACATTGTCCTTCGGGGTAGGTGTGTAAAAAGGATGTGTGACACACTTCATTTGAAATACTAAACGAAACCACCACGAAACACTTTCCCAAAATAGTGATCCAATGAAATGCCTCAAGTAAATGGCAAAGATTGCATACCTAACAACACAGTGTGTAACGACCCGACCAGTTGTTTTGAGAAATTAAGCTCCGTTCAGTGGAATAAAGTCTGGAACAGCTTCAGAATATGAGTATCAACTTGCGTGCATGGTGGAATTCGGCCGTCGGATTGTTTAGAGTCAAATTTAGAGAAGAAACCTTGTTTTGGAAGTTAGAACGGTGAAAAGGTTGACCGGAATTGGACTTTTGGGTAAACGACCCCGAGATGGGTCGTGGATGATCTCAACAACTTTGTATGGTGATTTTGGACTTAGGCGCACATCCAGATTCAAGTTTGGAGGTCCGTAGAGTGAATTGAGGTGTTTCGGCATGAGATTCGTTTAGGCTTGAAATGCCGAAGTTTGAATTTTTGAAGTTTCCGGTCCGATAGTGAGTTTTTGATACAAGGGTCGGAATGCGATCCCGAGAGTTGAAGTAGCTCCTTCATGTTATTTTGGACTTGTCTGCAAAAATTGGTGTCAATCCGAGTTGAATTGATAGGTTTCGGCATGAGATTCGTTATTTGAAGACTTGGAAGTTCACAAGCTTGTTTTTTGGGTTGATCCGTCGTTTTGATGTTGTGTTATGTGATTTGGGACTTCGACCGAGTCCGTGTTAGATTACATGACTTGTGTGTATGATTGGTTGTGGTCCCGGGGGCCTCGGGTGTATTTCGGATGCTCAACGGGTAAATTTTGAAGTTTGAAGGAAATTTGCAGCAGTCCTTCTGGTGTTTTCGCTTCTGCGGCTTGGGAACCGCATAAGTGGCTTCTTCATTGCAAAAGCAGAATTGGGCACCACCTTAGGAAAACCGCAGAAGCGGTCTCCTTTCCGCATAAGCGGAACCGCAGAACGGTGTAAGTTCCGCAGAAGCTAACTCGCTTTTGCGATGGGTGGATCGCAAAAGCGGTTGGTCAGCTAAATAGGAGAAACTGCATAAGCGGTTGGGTTTTCGCAAAAGAGGGACCGCAAAAGCGAAAATCACTGGTATGAAATAGAATAATCCGAGGGTTAATTCAAAAGTTAGAAAAACCAATTGGGAGCTCGGGAGAAGGCGATTTTGGATGGAATTTGAAGAGAAGATCATTGGGTAATGTTTTTTTGACCCTATCTAGTTGTATTCCATTAATATATAGTTAAATCTACCATTAGAATTCGAATTCTTGGTCAAAATTGGGGAAAAATTGGATGAAACTTCTTAGTTTTAATTATTGTATTTTGAGTGGGTATTTGACCTCCTATTTGCGAGATTATTATATGGTTAGACTCGTGAGAGTGCGAGGGTTCTGGAAATGTGAAAATGATTTGATTCCGAGATATTGGCCTGAGGGGCATTTTGGTCATTTTACCTAATTTTGCGCTTTAGCTTTGAATTTAATAGTAGAATCGGTTTCTTGAGATATTATTTACGATGTATAATTTAATTGAATAGATTTGGGCCATTTGGAGTCGAGAACTCGTGGCAAGAATGTGGTTGCTAGTTGATTTTAGCCGGTTTGAGGTAAGAATCTTGCCTAACCTTGTGTGGGGGACCTCCCCTTAGGATTTGAGTCTTCTTTGTCGATTTTATTCCTTGTACGCGAGGTGACGAGTGTGTGTTCAGATTTATTTGTTGAAAAATTATGGCGTTGTTCTTAATACGATTGAGTTCCCTGTTATTAGTTCCACATCTACTTGTCTTACTTGGAATTTATTTGCCCTTTTTGGTATACTCTTGTTGCCTAATTGATTGTTACTTGTTAAACTGTGGGCATTTATCCTTCTATAGCCAAATTACCCTCCTTAACTGCTTGTCTTCATTTGGAAATCATCATTTCTATCTCTCGTGTAATTTATCGGTCTTAATTGGAAAGAAGTTAGATATCATGTGCTTTGTTGATGTTTCCTTAGATGTAATTATTTGTTTCGTGTTAACTTCCTTATTGTTTGGACACTCCTTGATTGTAATTTCCTCTGTGACTTTGTGCAAATATGTTACATGTCCAATTGTTGTGGTTCCGGGTGTAGCTATCTCACACTTATTATGTCTTGTTATTTTGTTGAGGTTATCGTGATTCTTGGTTTTTCCGTTACCCTTCTTATGTAATGTGATTTCCTTGTCGGGATGTTGCTGTTCTATTATTTGGGTGAGGAAGAGTGATAAGGCACGAAGGGTGATGTTGTGTACGTGTACATTCATGTTGATTAGGCTGTAGTGCAAGATACCAAGAGATCCCCAGTACATATATTGAGGATAAAAAGAGATCCTCGGGATACCAAGAGATCCCCAGTACATATATTGAGGATACCAAGAGATCCTCGGGATACCAAGAGATCCCTAGCACATATATTGAGGATACCAAGAGATCCTCAGGATACCAAGACATCCCTAGCACATATGTTGAGGATACCAAGAGATCCCTAGTACATATATTGAGGATACTAAGAGATCCTCGGGATACTAAGAGATCCCCAGCACATATATTGAGGATACCGAGAGATCCTCGGGATACCAAAAGATCTCCAGTACATATATTGAGGATAGCAAGAGATCCTCGGGATACCAAGAGATCCCTAGTACATATATTGAGGATACCAAGAGATCCTCGGGATACTAAGAGATCCCCATCACACATATTCATGTTTGGGACTGCAGGACGATATCTTGGGAGATCTCCGGTTAAACTCATTGTGTTATGAGCTTATGTTTTCATTGATTCCATCCGTGTGCAATATTTCGGGTTGTGGCCATTCCATTTCTTATACTTACTAGTTGGTGGAATCCTTGTTAAACACTTGCACAAGTATACACATAGTTGGACACCCCATTAGAGGTATATTCCTTCCGATTTTGCTAAGGGTGGAGCTACGCCCTCGTTTACCCATTATATATGTGAGAGTGGCCTAGTTAACCAGTTAGTTGTCAGCATGACCGTGAGATTCATGGGGCACAGGATGCCAAGTGTTAGATTTCAGATGCTGGGTCTCCGTGAGTTGTGGTTTGTTCGAGATTTTGGTAGAATTGTGAAAAGAGTGGATAAGACCTTAGGTGAATATCATTGTAGGATGTGAGTTGTTGACTTGTTCTTCCCTTGCTGTGTTGTGACCTCAGGATTTGGATTGTGATTTCTGCCATCATTTTTATATCATCATTTATTGTATTCTCGTTGTTACTTATTGCTCGTTTACCATATTGTGATTTGTAGCATTTACAGTCATCCGTGCAGTATTTACATATTTACATATCATTTCCATTATTTCTATGATTATACTGTTTATTGACCGGTAGGTGTCCTGACTGTTCCTCGTCACTACTCCACGGAGATTAGTCTTGATACTTACTAGGCACCGTCATGGTGTGCTCATGCTACTCTTCTGCACATTTTTGTTGTGCAGATACAGGTACTCCCATTCAATTTTGTCAGCCTTGGAAGGAGGCGTATCGGTAGAGACTTTGAAGTATATCTGCTACTCCCGCAGACCGAGGAGTCCCTCTCCAGCTTTCTGTATCAAGTATAGTTCTTCCTGTATTTTTCCTTGTATAGATATTCTTGAGTTTGAGCCTCTTATGTATCCCTTAGCTTGTGATTTGTGAGATTTCAATTTTTGGGAAATTTTATTAGTTCGAGAGTTGTTACTGTATGTGCCAAGCGGCACCTTAAACATTGATTTATTTTTCTAGTTCGGTTTTTAATTAGTCTATTCCGCATTTTTAGTCTTACCTAGTCGTTACGACTAGGTGCCATCACGACATGTTCACGGAGAGAGAACTGGGGTTGTGACAAGTTGGTATCAGAGCTCTAGGTTCATAGGAGTCACAGTCACAAGCCAGTTTATTAGAGTCTCATGATCGGTACGGATACGTTTGTACTTATCTGCGAGAGGCTATGTAACCGTTAGGAAAAAAAATTCCACTTCATTTGATTTCCCCGTCGTGCGAGATTTTGATATTCACAATCCTAAACCTCTACCTTTCCACTCTCTCACCGATGGTGAGGACACGTACTGTCTGAGGTGATCAGACACCCGCGCCCCTTGATGCAACCATTGGAGGTCGGGGCCAGGGTAGAGTTCGAGGACACGTACGTGGTGCAGCGAGAGCACCTACGCGAGCGGCCGTCGAGGTACCACCAGCAGATCCAGCCGGAGTCCAGACACCTAACACGCCTACAACTACTGCTACTCCAGCCCTTCAGGAGACTTTGGCGCAGTTCATGAGTATGTACACCACCTTGGCTCAGGCTGGATTGCTTCCCTTTGCTACAGCCACACCCCAGGCCGGGGGAGGAGCATAGACTCCTGTCGCCCGCACTCCTGAGTGGCGAGCGCTTGTTGAACAGGTCTCTGAGATTATTCCTGCGCCGGTTGCGGCACCAGTTCAGCCCGAGGGGATGGCAGCAGCTTCCGAGCAGGAGCAGATGAGACTTGAGAGGTTCAAGAAATAGGATCCTCCGGTATTCAGTGGGTTAGCATCAAACGATGCCTTGGGGTTTCTTGATGAAGTGTTACCGCATTCTCCGTACTATGGGTATTTCTGGATCGAGCGGGGTTTCTTTCACTACCTTCCAGCTTCGAGGAGCCGCCTATGATTGGTAGCGCACCTATGAGTTAGATAGCCCAGACGAGGCAGCTATGTTTCTGCGAGAGTTGGACCCGGTTTTTAGATATGTTTCTGCGAGAGTTGTTCCTCAGAGCCTCAGGGATGTATGGCGCGCGGAGTTTGAGCATTTGCGTCGGGATGCTATGACCGTCTCGGAGTATACTGTCCATTACACCCGTTTGGCTAGACTTGCCTCAACCTTGGTTTCTACTGTTCACGAGAAGGTTCGCTGGTTCATTGAGGGGCTTATTCCTAGCATCAGGTCCAGTATGGCTCGTGAGTTAGAGATTGATATTCCATATCAGCAGGTGGTGAACATCGCTAGGAGGATAGAGGGTATGCATGCTAGAGGGAGAGAGGACAGGCAGGGTCATGAGAGAGAGGGCAGACAGGATCCGGAGAGGGAGCCTGAGGAGGCGAGGAGGCCTCATATACCGGTGAGATATACTTGTCCATATTTTGGAGGCAGGGTGCGTTATGGTAGAGGTTTTGCGGGCCAGCCAGTTCAGTTCGCATTTCAGGCTTTACATGGTGACTTAGGTGTTCATGGGTCTCGGAGTACCCGTATCGCACAGTTCCCACCGCCTCATCAGCAGAGAGGGTGCCTTGAGTGTTGAGATTCTAGCCACATGGTGAGAGATTGTCCCAAATTTTGGACCGATGTGTCACAATGAGGTATTCAGGCAAGTAGAGGGCGCCTAAGAGGGGGAGGCCCAACTCGTTGATGTGTTTAATACAGTAGGTTTGAGGCCGGTGCGCCAGCTAATGTCATTCAGGTACGAGTTTAGTTGTTATAAAGGGCAACATCTGTAGTTCATCACAGTTCTGCTTATCGGGTGAGTTTCCTTGTTTATTGTTCCACTTATGGGAGCGCTTTATGATTTGCACTCTGTCTATGTGATTACCCTGTTGGGAGGTTTTATATGTGATAGCCGTGTCTATCATCTGTTTCTAGCCGTTGTCGAGAGTTACGAGGCTATTAGTAAATTCCTATTGTCTGTTTTGGTAGGTTTGATGTGACTTCTGAGCATTCTTGGTTACGAGCTGTGATTTCTATGCTCCACCGATGTGGGAGCCAGTGTGTGTTCTAAATTGTAGATAGAATTTACCTAGTGAGAGTTTGTGGATGGGTTGATGTGAGCCCTACTTGTGATTCAGTGTTGAGGGCGGGACCCTCGTGATTTTCAGGTGATTGAGATGTTGAGACCGGGCTATGTACTGTGGTGAGAGTTATATCAGTATTAGACCCTTATGAGTCCTTTATATGCTTTCATTCTCTTTTGTTAGATATCTTGTAGATTTGTGTTTTAGAAGAATTTATGCTAGTTTAATTTGTTTGTTAGTTCCCTTACGTGCTTTCTTTTTTCCCATATTCATTCATTTTCGTTCTATGCTTCTTGAGTTTTAGTTTGTGGTGTGTATACCTGTTGGTGTTGGCTGAGATTTGGTTAGTCGGGTGTTTTGTCATGTGGTTTTCGTGGTTATTGTATCATCGCTAGTGTTGTGGAGGTTTGAAAAGAGTTCCTATTGAATATGAGGCTGAAGGCCGGTGCGGATTTGATTACGGGCGAGTATTTCTATTAGAATTGTTATTGTGGGCCTATAGGTGGAGTGTCATGTTGTGTGGTTGTACCCTGTGTTTTTTGGCTTGTATTGAGTTAGCGGGTTGAGACCGATACCAGATATGGATTTAGAATCGGGTCTTTTGGAAATGGATGGAAGGTGAAATTTTTTGGCTTGAAAGCTTATTGGTACTGCCAGAGAGACTAAATTTCAGTTGGGGTGGTGTCGTCATGCCTAAAGGGATTGGGGTGATGTGGGATCACCCGCGGGTGTATGTTGGAAGTGCACACTCAGTGACTTGAGGACTTCGGGGCGAATCTTAGCACGTTCGAGGACGAATGTTGGTTTTAAGAGGGGGAGGATGTAATGACCCGACCGGTCGTTTTGAGAAATTAAGCTTCGTTCAGCGGCATAAGGTCTGGAACTGCTTCGGAATATGAGTATCGACTTGCATGCATGGTGGAATTCGGCCGTCGGATTGTTTAGAGTCAAATTTAGAGAAGAAACCTTATTTTAGAAGTTAGAACAGTGAAAAGGTGGACCTGAATTGGACTTTTGGGTAAACGACCCCGGGATGGGTTGTGGATGATCTCAACAACTTCGTATGGTGATTTTGGACTGAGGTGCACATCCGGATTCAAGTTTGGAGGTCCGTAGAGTGAATTGAGGTGTTTAGGCAAAAGTTGAAGTTGAAAAATGGTTCGTATTTGGAACAGTGTGAAGATGACCTCGGAATGGAAATTCGATGGTTCCGTTAGCTCCGTTAGGTGATTTCGGGGTTGGGAGCGGGTTCAGAGTATATTTTGGGAGCCCGCAGCTCATTTAGGCTTGAAAGGCCGAAGTTTGAATTTTTGAAGTTTCCGGTCCGATAGTGAGTTTTTGATCCGAGGGTCAGAATGCGATCCCGAGAGTTGGAGCAACCCCGTCATGTTATTTTGGACTTGTCTGCGAAATTTGGTGTCAATCCGTGTTGAATTGATAGGTTTCGGCATGAAATTCGTTATTTGAAGACTTGGAAGTTCACAAGCTTGATTTTTGGGTTGAACCGTCGTTTCGATGTTGTGTTATGTGATTTGGGACTTCGAGCGAGTCCATGTTAGGTTACATGACTTGTGTATATGATTGGTTGAGGTCTCGGGGGCCTCGGGTGTGTTTCGGATGCTCAACGGGTAAATTTTGAAGTTTAAAGGAAATTTGCAGCAGGCCTTCTGGTGTTTTCGCTTCTGCGGCTTGGGAACCACAGAAGCGGCGCCGCATACTTCTTCATCGCAAAAGCGAAATTGGCCACCACCTCAGGAAAACAGCAGAAGCGGTCTCCTTTCCGCATAAGCGGAACCGCAAAACGGTGTATGTTCCGTAGAAGTGAACTCGCTTATGTGATGGGTGGACCGCAGAAGCGGTTGGTCGGCTAAATAGGAGAAACCGCAGAAGCGGTTGGGTTTTCGCAGAAGCGTGACCGCAGAAGCGGTCCCTGGACCGCAAAAGCGGAAATCGCTAGTATGAAATAGAATAATCCGAGGGTTAATTCAAAAGTTAGAAAAACCAAGTGGGAGCTCGGGAGAAGGCGATTTTGGGTGGAATTTGAATAGAAGATCATTGGGTAATGTTTTCTTGACCCTATCTAGTTGTATTCCATTAATATATAGTTAAATCTACCATTATAATTCGAATTCTAGGTCAAAATTGGGGGAAAATTGGATGAAACTTCTTAGACTTAATTGTTGTGTTTTGAGTGGACATTTGACCTCCGATTTGGGAGATTATTATATGGTTAGACTCGTGAGAGTGCGAGGGTTTTGGAAATGTGAAAATTATTCGATTCCGAGACGTTGGTCTGAGGGGCATTTTGGTTATTTTACCTAATTTTGCACTTTAGCTTTGAATTTAATAGTAGAATCAATTGGTTGAGATATTATTTACGATGTGTGATTTAATTGAATAGATTTGGGCCATTTGGAGTCGAGAACTCGTGGCAAGAACGTGGTTGCTAGTTGATTTTAGCCAGATAGAGGTAAGTATCTTGCCTAACCTTGTGTGGGGGACATCGCCTTAGGATTTGAGTCTTCTTTGTCGATTGCATTCCTTGTACGCGAGGTGACGAGTGCGTGCTCGGATTTATTTTTAGAAAAATTATCCCTTTTAGGTTCTTAGATCCTTGAAATCACCGAATATGGCGTTGTTCTTGATACGATTGAGTTCCCTATTATTAGTTTCGCATCTACATGTCTTACTTGGAATTTATTTGCCCTTTTTGGTGTACTCTTGTTTCTTAATTGATTGTTACTTGTTAAATTGTGGGCATTTAGCGTTCTATAGCCAAATTATCCCTCCTAACTGCTTGGAAATCGTCATTTCTATCTCTCGTGTAATTTATCAGTCTTAATTGGAAAGAAGTTATATATCCTATGCTTAGTTGATGTTTCCTTAGATGTAATTATTTGATTCGTGTTAACTTCCTTATTGTTTGGATACTCCTTGATTGTAATTTCCTCTGTGACTTCGTGCAAATATGATACATGTCCAATTGTTGTGGTTCCCGGTGTAGCTATATCACACTTATTATGTCTTGTTATTTTGTTGAGGTTATCGTGCTTCTTTGTTTTTCCGTTACCCTTCTTATGTATTGTGATTTCCTTGTTGGGATGTTATTCTATTATTTGGGTGAGGAAGAGTGATAAGGCACGAAGGGTGATGTCGCGCACGTGTGTAAACACGTGATTTTTGACCCTCCCCGAGATTTTTCACATTTTTAGCATAAATATTTAATTTAGGCCTAATATAGCTATTTTAGCTAATTTTGACCATTTTACTTTATTTTCATCAAAAATGAAAATTACAAAAAATAATATATAAATTTTAGTTTATGTATTTTCATAAACTTGAAAAATACAAAAAATATCACCTTATTTTTAATCCTTATTTAATTTCGAAAATTACAAAAAATATAGTTTTATTAGTGTCTTGAAATCATTTTTAAACTTAAAAAAAAAAAATACAAAAATAGTACTTTATATTTTTATCTTTACATAAAAACGAAATTGCAAAAAAAAAAA